>JAGVSP010001113.1:0-55077 GCA_022494985.1 Micrasema minimum
GGGGGGGTTTTTGGGGGAAAATTCAATCCACAAAAAAAAAAGTTCCCGGGCGTTTTGAAGGGAAAAAACGGAAAAAACCCGGGGGTTAAAAGGGCCAAGGGGGTTAAAAATTAATCGAACGAAAAAACAAGGGGGTTTTTCAAAAATGAATTGGGAAAATAAATTTTTCGAACAAAAAATTCGTTTAAAGATTGATTATTGTTCAATATTCCAAATTAAATTTTTGAGTAAAAGAATACAATAATCGCTAAAAATATTATCTATTATCCTTTTATTCCCTTAACGGCAAAAAAAATTTTAGACAAGTTATTTTTTTTGAAAATTAAAGTGGGAAATGCATAAAGGATCTAAAAATAAACAGGTTTTCGGGGGAAACAATCTGAAGGAAGGGTCCGGTAGGGGCCGGAATGACAGCATCCCTTGCAGGAAGGCCCTGGTTTTTTTTCATAATTCCTCGGAAACTAAATTTTTTCACTTTTTTAACTTTATTTAACTTAATGTTATTTTACTTTGATTTTTTCTCCCGAGCATCGCTAAATAAAAAATATTTTTTAAAGTTTTATTTACTACTTAGTGAAATCTTTTTTTTTCTATTATGACGCTTAGGGGTCTGGGGGTTTTTTTAAATTTGTTGGTGAAAAATTGGTTTTTTAAAAAATTTTAAAATTGGTTTTTTTTTATTTCCCTATTATTTAAAAACAACCACTTCCCCTCCTAATCTTAATATTAATTTCTTGACAACTAAATAATTTAATTTTTTTTAGTAGCATTTAAATAACATTGTTTTTTTATTTCCTCTTTTTATGTTTCTTAAAATAAGTATAGAGGACTGGATTGATAATAAGAAGGTACTTAATTACGTATAATTTTTTAAAAATATGATTTAGTTTATTTCCCATCATTATATTGTAACAATTTTTCGATCGGTAAATCAAAAACCCCGAAATTTCTATTTTCTTAAAGGTTTTCAATTTTCTCCGAAGTAATTTAAAGTAAGTCCTTTTCTAAAAAGTACCAAAAAAAATTTTTACCCTAAAAAGCACATAAATTTGGAAATTGAAATTTCATTTTTTTAATTCTTTTTTACTATATATTATGTAGCATGTAAACATCACTAGTTCCCCCTTCGAACCTTATCATCGACGTTGCCTTTTCCATGCAATTCCGCACTTCATGCCCGCAAATTTCACCCAAAAATTCCCTTTTTTACAAACAAATGAAAATTCCGAACCAATTTATTTCCAATATTGAGTGCTTTTATCCGAAAATTTATTGTGGGATGTGCAAAAAGGCAATCCACCTATGATTGCATATTTTACTAATGCCTATTTTTGCTTTTTTTTTTAAAAAAGGGGGGACCAATCACTTCTCAATTTCTTAGTTCCCGTACCATTTCTGATAAATATAGATTACAGTTATTACCCCACTTGCCCAAGACTCCTATTCTGATGTGATGTTTTTTTTTGGGCCGTTTTTGTTAATTAAATTTAATTTTTATTATTGATGTTTACGTAACATTAATACATGTATTATGATTTTTTTATAAGCTAAAATAAGCTTAAAGCTGGGTATTGGCAGTCCTTTTACATAATATAATTACAATAGGATTGGGAAATTTTAAGGTTTGGATATAATATATATTATGTTAGTTTGGCTTAATGGGCCCTTTGCACTGCATACTTTTTAACCCAAAGTACGGATTTTAAAGAAAAAACTTCCCTTTTTTTTTTCCTAATTTGCCTGTAAAATAGCATGTTTAAAACGTGTTGGCTTTTAGTATCTTTTAATCATCTAAAAAATTACAAAACTTGCTAAAATTCTTCATCATCAATGGTTAAGACGGAATCAAACACATAGGTTTAAAGGGATCGATTTCCCGGGAAATAAAAATGCATTAAACAAATCGTCGTTGCGCCGAAAATTCAGTAAAATTTTTTTGCAAATATTTTTTTTGTAAAATTCAACCCTTTTAAATTTAATATTCATTTTATAAAACAAAATCCGATATGAAGTTATATTTTGTTGTTTTTTAGCAAACGAAATTTATTTTTTTAATAAATTTAAATTTTTTTTTTTGGTTTTAAAAATTTTTAAAACTTAAAAAATTTTTTTTTTTTAAATTTTTAAAAAAACCAAAAAAAAACAAGGTTAAGGGCCCCAAAAAAATTTAAAAATCGGTTTGGGAAAAAAGAAAAATTTTTTTTTTAAAAAAAATTTTAAAAATTTTTTTAAATTTAAAAAAAAAAAACCTTTTTGGTTTTTTTTTTTTTAAAAAAAAAAATTTTTTTTAAAATTTTTTTTTTTTTTTAAAAAAAAAAATTTTTTTTTAAATTTTTTTTTTTTTAAAAAAATTTTTTAAAAAAGGGGGGAAAAAAAAATTTTTTTTTTAAAAAAAAAAAAAATTTTTTAAAAAATTTTTTTTAAAAAAGAAGGGCCCCCCCTTTTTTTTTTTAAGAAAATTTTTTATTTAAAAGGGAAAAACCAAAAAAAATTTTTTTTTAAAAAAAAAAATTAAAAAGGGGGCCCGGAAAAAAAAAAAAAAAATTTGGGGCCCCAAAAAATTTTCCCCTTTTGGGGGAAAAAAAATTTTTTCCCCCCCAAAAATTTTTTTTTTTTTTTTCCCCCCCCCAAAATTTTTTAAATTTTTTTAAAAAAACCCTTTTAAAAAAACCCCCTTTTTTTTAAAATTCTTTTTTTAAAAAAAAAAAATTCAAATTTTTTTAAAAAAAATAAAAAAAAAAAAATTTTTAAAATTTTAAAAAAAAAAATTTTTTTAAAAAAGAATTTTTTTTTTTTAAAAAAAAATTTTAAAAAGGGGAAAAAAAAAATTTTTTTTAAACCCCAAAAAATTTTTTTTCCCCTTTTTTTTTGGGTTTTTTTAAAAAAAATTTTTTTAAAATTTTAAAAATTTCCCAAATTTTGGGGGGGAAAACCCCTTTAAAAATTTTTAAAATTGGAAAAAAATTTTTTTTAAAAAAAAAAAAGGGGTTTTAAAAAAAAATTTAATTTTTTTTTTTTTTTGGTTTTTTTTTTTTTAAAAAAATTTTTTTTAAAAAAAAAAAAAAAAAAAAAAAAAAAATTTTAAAAAAAATTAAAAAAAAAATTTTTTTTTTAAAAAAAAAAATTTTTAAAAATTTTTTAAAATTTAAAAAATTTTTAAAAATTTTTTTTAAAAAAAGGGAACCGAAATCCCAAAAGGGAAGGGTTAAAGCCAAAAAAAAAAAAAGGGGGGAAATTTTTTTTTAATTTAATTTTTAAAAAAATTTTTTTTTAAAAAAAAAAAAAAATAAAAAAATTTAAAAAATAAAAATTTAAAATTTTTTTTTTAAAAAAAAAAAAAAACCCCCCCCAAAAAATTTTTTTTTTTTTAAAAAAAAAAAAATTTCCCTTTCTGGTAATTTTAAAAAAATTTTAAAATTTTTTTTTTTTTTTTAAATTAAAAAGGGGGGCCCCCTTTTTTTTTTTAAAAAATTTTTTTTAAAATTTAAACCCCCCCCCAAAAAAAAAAAAAAAATAAAAACCCCAAAAAATCCCCCAAAAAAGGAAAAAAGAGAAATTTTAAAAAAATTTTTTTTTTTTTTTTTTTTTAAAAAAAAAATTTTTTTAAAATTTTTAAAAAAAAAAAAAGGAAAAAAAATTTTTTTTTAAAAAATTTTTTAAAAAATTTTTGGGTTTTTTTTTAAAAAAAAAAAAAAAAAAGAACCGTTTTTTTTTTTTTTAAATTTAATTTTTTTAAAAAAAAAAAATTTTTTTCTTCCAAAAAAAATTTTTTTTTTTTAAAAAAGGGGTTTTTAAAAAATTTTAAAAAAAATTTTTTATTTTTTAAAAAAAAAAAAAAAAAACCCCCCAAAAAAAATTTTTTTTTTAAAATTCGGGAAAATTTTTAAAAAAAAAAATTTTTTTTTTTTTAAAAAAAAGGGGCCCCTTTTTTAAAATTTAAAAAATTTTAAAAAAAAAAAAAAAATTTTGGGGTTTCCCCCAAAAAAAAGGGTTTTTTTTGGGAAAAAAAAAAATTTTTTGGGGAAAAAAACTTTTTTTTTCAATTTTTTTTATTTTTTTTTAAAAAAATTTTTTAAAAAAAAGGGGTTTTTTCCCAAAATTTTTTTATTTAAAAAAAAAAATTTTTAAAAATTTTTAAAAAAAAAAAATTTTCCCCGGGTTTTTTTTTTGGAAAAAAAAAAAATTTTTAAAATTTTTTTTTAAAAAAATTTTTTTTTTTCCCCAAAAAATTTTTTTTAAAAGGGGGGGGAAAATTTTCTGAATTTTTTTTTAAAACCCCCCCCAAAAAAAATTTTTTTTTTAAAAAAAAATTTTTTTTAAAAAAAAATTTTGGGGCTTTTTTTCCCCAAAACCCCCCCCCCCAAAATTTTTTAAAAAAGAAAACCCCCCTTTTTTGGGAAAAGGGGTTTTTTTAACCCTTTTTTCCCCCAAAATTTTGGGTTTTAAAAAATTTTAAAAAATTTTAAATTTTTTGGGGGGTTTTTTTATTTTTGGTTTCCCAAAATTTTTTTTCCCCAATAAAAACCCCTTTTTTTTTTCGAAAAAAAGCCCCCCCTTTCATTTTGGGAAAAAAATTTTTTTAAAAAATTTTTTTAAAAATTTTTTTTTTTTTTAAAAAAAAAATTTTTTTGGGAAAAAAAAAAGGCATTTAAAAAATTTAAAACCTGGAATTTTAAAAAAATTTTTTTTTTTTTTTTTAAAAAACCAAAAAAAAAAAATTTTTTTTGGGGAAAAAATTTTTTTTTGGTAAAATTTAAAAAGGGGAAAAAATTTTTTTTAAAAACCAAAAAAAGGAAAAAAAATTTTTTTTTTTTTTCCCAAAAAAAAAAAAAAATTTTTTTTTTTTATTTAAAAAATTTTTTTTTTTAAAAATTTTAAAAAAAAAAAAATTAAAAAAAAAATTTTTAAAAATTTTTTTTTAAAAAATTTAAAAAAAAAAATTTTTTAAAAAAAAAAGGTTTTTGGGTAAAAAGGAAATTTTAAAAAAAAGGTTTTTTTTTTAAAAAAAAATTTTAAAAAAAAAAAAAAAAATTTTTTTTTTTTTAAAAAAAAATTTTTAAAAAAAAATTAAAAAATTTTTTTTTTTTGGGGGTTTTTTAACCCCCAAAAAAAAATTTTTTTTTTCCCTTTTTAAAATTTTTTGGGAAAAAAAAAAAAAATTTTTTTTTTTTTAAAAAAAAATTTTTTTTTTAAAAGGGGAAAAAAAAAATTTTTTTTTTAAAAAAAAAATTTTTTAAAAAAAAAGGTTGGTTAAAAGGGTTTTTTAAAAAAAATTTTTTCCCCAAAAAAAGGGGGAAAATTTTTTAAAATTTAAAAAGGTTTTCCCTTAAAAAAATTTTTTCCCCCCCCAAAAAAAATTTTTTTGGGAAAAATTTTTTTTTTTTGGAAAAAAAAGGGTTTAAAAATTTTTTTTTTAAAAAAAAAAAAAATTTTTTTTTTTTTTTTTTTTTTTAAAAATTTTTCCAAAAAATTAACCCGGGTAATTTTTTAAAAAAAAGGTTTTACCTTTAAAAAAATTTAAAAAAAAAGAAATTTTTTTAAAAAAAAAATTTTTTTGAAAAACCTTTTTTGGAAAAAAGAAAAAGGGGGTTTTAAAAAAAAAAAAAGGTTTTAAAAAACCCCCAAAAAATATTAAAAAAAAATTTTAAAATTTGGGGGAAAAAAAAATTTTTTTTAAAAAAAAAAAATTTTTAAAAAAAACCTTTTTTAATTTTTTTTTTAAAAAAATTTTTTTTAAAAACCGTTAAAAAAAACCCCCTTTTAAAAAAAGGGGGGGAAAAAAAAATTTTTTTTTTGGAAAGGAATTTTAAAAAAATTTTTTTTTTTTTTAAAAAAGGGGTTTGGAAAAATTTTTTTTTTTTTTTTTGGTTAAATTTTTTTAAAAAAAGGGGGGAAAAAATTTTTTTTTTTTTTTTTAAAAATTTTTTTAACTTTTTGTTTTAAAAATTTTAAAATTTTAAAATTTTTAAAAAATTTTTACTTTTAAACCCCCCCCCCCGGGTTTTTTTTTAAAAATTTTTTTTTTTAAAAACCCCAAAAATTTTAAAAAAAAATTTTTTTAAAAAAAAAAAAAATTTTTTTTTTTTTAAAAAAAAAAAAAATTTTTTAAAAAAATTTTTTCCCCCCCAAAAAAAAAATTTTAAATTTCCCTTTTTTAAAAAAAAAAAAAACCCAATTTTTTTAAAAAAAATTTTTGGAAAAAAAATTTTAAAAAAAGGGGGTTTTTAAAAGGGTTTTTTTTTTAAAATTTTTTAAATTTTTAAAAACCCCCCTTTTTTTTTTTTTTTTTTTTTTGGGAAAAAAATTTTTTTTAAAAAAAAAAGGGGGTTTTTTTTTTTTTTTAAAAAAAAAATTTTTTTTTGAAAAAAAATTTTTTTTTTTTAAAATTTTTAAAAATTTGAAAAAAAATTTTTTAAAAAAAAAAAAATTAAAAAAAAATTTTTTGGGAAAAAAAAAATTTTTTATTTTTTTTAAATTTTTTTTTAAAAAAATTTTTTTTTTTAAAAGGTTTTTTAAAAAAAAAAAAAAAAGGGTTTTTTTTTTAATTTAAAAAAAATTTTTTTTAAAAAAAAAATTTAAAAAGGGGTTTTTTTCCCCAAAAAAAAAAAACCTTTTTTTAAAAAATAATTGTTTTTCCCCAAAAAAAAAGGTTTAAAGGGGGTTTTTTTTAAAAAAAAAAAATTTTAAAAGGGGCCAAAAAAAAAAAATTTGGGAAAAAAAAATTTTTTTGGGGGAAAAAAAAAAATTTTTTAAAAAAAAAAGTTTTCCCAAACCCCCCCAAAAAATTTTTTTTCCCCCCGGGGAAAAAAAAAATTTTTTTTTTTTTTAAAAAATTTTTTTTAAAAAAAAAATTAAAAAATTTTTTTTTAAAATTTTTGGGAAACCCAAATTTTTAAAAAATTTTTTTTTTGGGGAAAAATTTTTTCCCAAAATTTTTTTGGGGGTTTTTTTGGGGGGGAAAAAAAAAGGGGAAAATTTTTTTTTTTTTTTTAATAGAAAAAAGCGGTTGTGGAAATTACAATTTTAAAAAACCCTGAAAATTTTCCTCCAAACACTGGAAAAAACCTTTCAAAGCTTGAATTTTTTAAAAATTTTAAAACCTAAAATTTACAAAAATGTTTATGGCCTGATTTTTTATAAAGCGGTTGTTTACAGTAAATTTAAAATGTTTACCATACGGGAAATTCCTTGAACCCCCGGGGAAAGAAAAAACAGGTGTAATAAAAAAATTAAAATTAAACAGACGAGACTTTGGCGTTTAACTTCGGGAAATTCATATCTTTCTGAAAAATTAAATTTAAAAACTTTCCCCCCCCCCGTTTAAAACCCACGGGTAAAAAATTGGGGGGGGGGGGGGGGAAAAACGTTTTGGCAAACTAAAATCCGATAATTTTAATTTTTTGGGGCTTAATTTTACACAAAATTCGGGAATTTTTTTCCTCGGGCTTGGTTAAGGTTGGGCCATTTTCCCTGTTTGTAAAGGGGGGGATTTTAAAGGGGGGGTAAATTAAACGCAAAGGGGTTAAATTTTTTAAATTTTAACCCCAAAATTTATAATTTTAAAAAACTCTTTTTCTCTTTTTTTCCAAAAAAAAAACGAATAAGGGCTAATACTCAAAAATAAAATAAACTTTTAAGAAATTTTTTTAAAAAAAAAAAATTTTAATTTAAATTCAAAAACCCCATATAATAATCCCCACAAAATCTATGGAAAAGCGTCCCTTTTAAAAAAAAAAATTATTTATATTTTGGGGGGGACCCTTTTTATATTAAAATTTTTTTATCGAAAAAAAAAGCAACCCATTAAAAAAAAAAACACTCAACCTTTTTAAGGGTCCCTTTTTAAGAAAAAATTTTTTAAAGTTAAAAAATAATCATTTTTTTTGAAAAAAAATTATAAAAA
Source organism: Micrasema minimum (assembly GCA_022494985.1). Classification (NCBI taxonomy): domain Eukaryota; kingdom Metazoa; phylum Arthropoda; class Insecta; order Trichoptera; family Brachycentridae; genus Micrasema; species Micrasema minimum. The sequence goes on from JAGVSP010001113.1 coordinate 7,904, forward strand.
GGTTTTAAAGTTTACCTAAAAAAAATTTTATTTTTAAAATTTTAAAAATTTTTTTTTTATAAATTATAAAATTTTGGAAATGAAAACAAAATAAAAAAATTTTAGTAACCTTTAGTATACCAGTCCGTAGGTTGAGGGATAATGACGTGCTGTTCCTTGATCACTACAAAATAAACTACGGCTTTCACGCACCAATGTTTCGTTTAGATCGCATTCTAAACGTAAGATAGGATCTGGACTTTTTTGGTGTAAGTCTATCAAGATGTAAACATTCACTGAATTAGACTAGATCTTATCTTAAGATTGATGCACAGTTTTATCCTAGCTTTATAAATTTTGATATTGTTTTACCGTTCCTGCTACTTTTTTGACGTCTAATAAATCGATGAACACACACGAAAAAGCATGACTCATGGTCACGTTCCGCCTGAGCCGAGTGTGCATGCGAGAGCGCGGAACAAGCGATAGAGAGGCACGATCGGCCTAAGCGTTCGGTTTGTGACGCATCTATCTCTCTTCCACTCCATTGGCCGATGCGTCCGAGTAGATGGGAGACAGCAGCAGCACACAAGCTACAAAGTGAAAGTGAAATTAACGAGTGCAAAAAAAATATTATTTATGGAAAAAATTGTAATTTTTTATTAACTCCTGCTTCGTATCATACAAAATAATGATAATTCAGTAATAATAATTCAATTAAATTCATAAAAGTATGCTATTTTTCATCAATGTTTTCTTGTGACTTTATCACGTAAAATTATCGTCCGTAAACCGACTTCACAGACAACCAAAAGTTTTTCATGTATGTAATATGTAATTGTGTTTAAATGGACATGTCTGCCAATAAATAAAATAAATAAATAGATAAATAAATTATATTCGGGTAGTATGTTGGTATTCTATTATCTACAATGCACTAACACTACAAGGGTAAATAAATAATAAGCCTGTGGCATACATAAATCTAATCTCTTTCTATAAAAAATCTTACAAAAAACTAGGTTCGTAATTAAAAAATCTACACGCAAAGGATTAAAATGATTTAATCGTTGAAGAGATGTAGTAGGTACAAAAGATTGCGATTGGTTGTTTTTGATGGGTGTTTTTTTTTTAGCGACAGTAATTAATTCTAGCCTAGTTGAAATTTTGTTATGATTATGTCTTGTGGATAATAAATCACAAAGACAATTTAAAGGATTCGAGGGGGAACCAGTTTCTGAATCATTTTTGTATAAAAAGGAGTCAGAAACAAACAAGTATTTTACTTATTGATTCATGTATATGTATATGCTATTTTTATTCAGGGGATGTGGGACGAATTTTATACTGATCATGTTATAGAAACCCATATAATACTTTTTTAGATAAACAAAATATTGAATAGGTACCAATATTTAACAATTATTTAACATACAATATGCAAGTATGTATATTCATAACGTACATATGAGAGATTTCATCATCTTCTTTCCATATTCACTCCCTATGTGGAGCACATGAATTCCACAAGCTGGCTCCAAGCCAAGCAATCAGCCGCCAATTTCCACGCATCCTCCCTGGTCTGGTGTACGTCCCGTAGTTGACGTATACTGTCGATGAATTTTCAACAGTAGTCAGGACGCCGAGAACCTGATGTCTTGTAGAATAGGCAAGCATGGTTAAGGCTTTGGGGAGGCATGCGTCGTACGTATATGACCTACCGTAGACAACCGAAACGCCTTCTCCGGATGGCAGTTAGTAAATATTGACTAACGAAAAATCTTTTACCTCAATTGTAAATACAATCGAAACCATAATACTAAGGTAATCTGGAAGAAAACCAATTATTGATTTTTAGGTAGGGGTGGTACAAAATTTACTATGGGAAAAGTATTTATATACCATTTTTATATGAATTTTATAAAAAAATATAATAAATGTTTCGCTTTTCATAACATCAGTTTACAAAGATAAATGAGTTAATTTAGTTGAAGTGATGGATTTTTTGCTCGATTAATGGCCTATTAATCAATTAAAAAAACATTACCAACTACTTTATTAAAAACAAAACTATCATGAATATACCTATCTGAAATGGCTAGTTTTTACACTCAATTTTAGTAGGTTGATATTAATGTAAATACTAGTGTAATATGAACAATCTCTACCCCTCCGAAATAAGATAAATTACGAATATAATTTATTGATCTAAAAATTTATAGATATAACTAAAATCAATACATATGTTTCACACAAACATTTTTCCCTATACCTATGATATTGTTTATGGTATTACCAAGGTATCCATTTTATTGATTTGGAAAATAGTAGATTTTAATGAAAATAGAAACTATTAATTCCTAGGTCCACTATTTTTCAAATCCATAACATTGTGCGATGCTTGCGAGGCGTCATCATTAGACCATTAAAAATCACTTTGCTAAGCTATTATTGAAAAACGGTTTTATATCTCTAGCCTTGAAATACCTGCCACTACGTAATATGAAATATTAGAAATGATTTAAGAAAGGAGTATCAGTATTAATTTTTAATTTTACGCGTTCGTTGACCGAAATTATGTTGAGTCACGGTTGAGAACAATCAATGCACTTATTGGGTTGGGTTAATCTCACGTCATACAAAAGACCTTTAGCGTCATCATATCAATGAGCAAGTAGGTAGCTTCATTCAACTGTAAATTTAATTTACAGTAAATTGAACTACAGGTACCTGTAATAACTAACATCGACATAATGACATTCCGTTGAATTTTAATTCTTCATCATCAGTCCTTGCTTTGCTTAGATCATCTTGCCTTGATGTAAATGATGAAAAACATCGCACTTCGTTTATCAATTCGGTGCCCTAATATATTATTATATTAGAGTTGTTTATAATATATTTTTTCCGGCCCGGGTTTTTAATATATTTTTTTAAACACGGTACTCAGTATCTTTTACAACAAAGAAGGAATCCTAAAATATTGTTACAAATTATTTGAGACTAAAATAGCAATCCAAACTAGTATTTTAAACTTTTATATTAACTCATTGATTTTTAATACACTCTGCCTTGCAGAGTTAATTATTTAGAAAAAGTAATGACACGAAGATTCCGCACCTTTAATTGATACTAATACACTTACAGGGGTCGACCTATCAGAGCCCTTCGACTGCCGGTAAGCATCCGCCCACACACCGCAAAAGATATGTGCTATATATAGGGTTACAGTAACAGTATACAATACTAACCCGTTCCCTACGAGGAGCGTTCATGAATTTTACCATGCGTCTAAAATGACTTTTTTTCTTGTAGACGGGCTGTTGGCTAATATTTAAGAAGAAAACTTTCTTTGAATAATAATTATTTTAGGCTATGTAAATAAATATAAATAAACACTTTACATATGGAAAGTTACACCATCTTTTTTGTTAACTTTATCTGTACGGTTTTTACACAGTTTCACTTCACAGGAAGGCATTTCGGAATGTTTTCTGAACGTCCGACTCGGCCGGCGGTTAAAAAAATACTGAATACGCGTCTGGCGGAGTTGGAGGTTTTGGCGGAGTTGAGTTGTCATTCATTTTTTGGGTTCAGTTCAAATCTAAGTGTATTAATAAATCAGTGTATTTACTCTAATATTATTTTTTTTTAATTCTGTTATCGAGTATTTTCAAAGGGTTACAATTGATTGAAGATTACATTGAATGTTTTAAATCGTTAAAAACACATGATTTTATTTCTAGTACACTATATTATAAAACTCAATTAAATTTTACGATTGTTTTTATATCGGATAAACTGAGAAATTATCCTCAATCTGATCGGCTATTTCTTCAGATGATCTAATTTAGGTTCTAGAAATGAGAAAAACCTTCAGAAGTTGATCACTTATTAAAGTAATGTGGGATGAAGAGCAGTTTTCCCATAATATTATATTACGAACTTGCTTCTGATGAGTACAAGAATGCCGATATACCATCAAATGAGGGAAAGTACCCAATTACTACACCCACAATTTTTTCCTTTAAAATACATGTTTATTCTTTAATTTCCTAATAAGGATTGCGAAGTGAACTGATCAATTTACAATGTAATTACCTCCACAATAATCCAATTACTTATACCAAGGCTAAAGTGACAAAAAAATAAATCAATTAACTTACGTGTAATAATTGGTTAGCACGATGCATAGGGGTGCATATTTTAATGTTCGATCAGTCGGTTACTTTGTATTCATTTAATTTTATGAAAAGAAAGAACTTACACGAACACGGAAAATCAGAGATACCTTTTTAGTAAGTAATTGATTTAAAAACATAAAAACTTTATAAATATTGTGGTTACCATTACTTGTACTCGTTGCTAATACTAATATTATTAATATGATATTGTAAGCTTCCAGTCGACTCACACTCTCTCCATTATAATTATTATACTACTACTACTACTACTACTAATTTCCCTTATCCGCACCTAATGGTGCATAGGACACTGCATCGGTACACCAAGTGCAGTGATTTTATTACATGTAGGTAAGATAATCAGCCATACGCTTCAGTACCAGTCCAAGGTATCACACATGAAATATTAATATTAAAATCGCATGTAAATAAATATTTCATGTTGACCCCCTACCGGAATTGAAACCGCGTCATCATGCACAGTCGCAAAATGCACTACCACCATGCTACTAGGCGGACAATTATTATAAATAAAACTTAATTTTTATGTTTTCTGTTACTTTAAAATGTAATTTTCGTCATAATTACAAACCACACTATAATTTTTCCGTGAAATTTTTTGGGGTTGCAAAACAATTTTCCATCGAGTGGCCACCAGTTTTATCATTTATCAGTACCTTTTTTGGAAAAACCAAAAATCAAAACTAATGAAATTATTAAAAGGATATTCGCATAGATGGACAAATTCTAAAGAAATACTGAGTGGTCGCAATCTGACAATAGCCCGATTTTTTTTATACACTTGAAATTACTTTGAAATTATTTAAGTAATCTTTTTTATGAATAGTACATATTTAACTCAAATATAAGATGGCCAGTTAGGTTGATATATTAATTATGTTTTTACGTTTATTCATAACACTAGAATGTTTTAAACCAATAATTAACTCCTTCATACACAAAATTAAATTAAATTATTATTATACTATATCATTCTACTCAGCAGGTGTTAATAAATATCATTAAAATATTGGTCATTTGCACGGAGAGTATGAATACTATACCTTTGTACGAAATATGCAACTTTAAATTACTTTTAATTTGATTGTGCAAGTAACTACATGATATAAATTACTATCGTTAATTTATTTATTAGGTTCTTAATGGTAAATGTTTTATTTATTTATTCGACTAAGAGAAGTGTACAAATTATATAAATTATTATTAAGGATCAAACTGTTAGAAGTATGATATATTGTATTTAATTCAAACAAAGTACAACGTCGAAGCACGAAAGTCGATTAGAAAACTAGAAAAAAATAAATGTATTTCATACTATAATTTTTTTTTAAAGTTTCTAAGAAATAAACAATTGTTTCCTTTCTTGGTGATTACACTTTTTGTGTAGTTTTGTAAAAACTGCCTATTCTATGAAACGGAGGATGAGAAATAAGTTTTTTGTAACTGCAAATAAATAAATAAATAAAAAATAACATTCATGGAAAATAAATTAATTTAATTAATCATAGAAAATTTCGGGTTCAATTCTCAGTATGAATTTTGAATATTATATTAAAAGTTAAGTTTTTATGGCTTTCAGAATACAGATTATGCTTTTCTGGGTTATTATGCCGTGGGCTCTGTGTTGCCGACGTTTCGGAGCACATTGCAGTATCCATCTTCAGGGCTGATGTATGCGAAAAGTATGGTCTTATGTGTCAAAGTGTGAGGAGTTTGTACCGTGTCACAGTCGGGTTTTGGAGTCACAGGGTACCATGAGGTTAATAATCGTAACTCCCTGTTTATGTTCTAAGAATGTTTATATATTTTTATGGCTTCTTTTATTAATCGGGCCTGATGATTTTTGGGCCTTCATATGAGCCATACATCAGCCCTGAAGATGGACACTACAATGTGCTACGATACGTCAGCCACACAAAGCCCACAATCACGGCATATTAACCAAGAAAAACATAATCTGTATTACATTACATAATTGGATTCTTCCCAATTTTTTATTTTTTTGTTTAAAAAAAATTATTGAAAAATTACAATATCAAGGGATTTAGCGGTTTGAAATAACTCTTTTTCAAATCGCTCGCAAAATCCTCCATTTGGCGCGCATGCGGTGTGACGTCACAGAAATATAGGCGCTCACTACGGAATGAATTTCACTCCTTTCACGGTAGACGGGTATGACGTCATTAGCCAATAACGGGCGTTAAAAATCATTCGCATTTTCGTGTTTTTTAACACATAAATTTATAAATGAAAACAAAATTTTTGATCATTGTGTTTTATATCGTTGGAATTGTAAAAATATACTTTAAATATTTATAACGTTTTTCAAGGATATGCATGCTATCGGGAAGAACCCTATTATTACAGAAATTTTTTCACTAGTCAGTTGTTATTTCATCCTTGTTATTGGGTTTTCTGGGGCAGTAACACGACGAATTTAGTCACTGGCATGAGCCTCCATGTACGCATGACGCATGTATGTATACACCAACTATCACACCCGCATCTGTAAAAATTTGGTGACAGTAAAATATTCGCCGTAACGTAACTGGTTCCAGTAATTATGATTTAATTAATTACAATACTATTCAGTATTATTCAGTATTATTCAGTACGCATTCCTGCATAATATAGTTCATTGAATATACGAGTAATAATTAACTAGTTTTTTCTCTCTCAGAGATCAACAACTCGGATTTTTATTGTTGCATCATTCTCAAACCTTTGGTACGACGGAAATTTCTGTCAAGGTTGATTTTATACAATTTGTAGGAAGCTTTACACCTTATTTTGTAGCGTCATGCTGTATTCAGTATTTTGTAAACCAAACTTTGTTCAAGCGACGTTAAATAGAAGCTTTTTCGAAGCAAAAAAGTACAGTTATTTATCATAACTATTTTTCCGTAGCCCTCAGAATCTTATACATCATAGCGGTGTAATGAATTAATTGTACGTATTTATTTAAACCAAAAAGGATCCAACAAATAGAAGTCTGCCTGCCATGATACATCCATAGTAAAATAAGTTTTTTTTATAATAAGATATGAGGGTCTGTATACGCTTTTATAATAAAATCCCCCAAAATATTTTGATTTTGACGGAGAAAAAATTTAAAACTAAAATTAAGACAATCTTATGCAAAAAAGCGTATTATAAAATTGATGACTATTTAAATAGCACGGATGCTTGGTGTTGATCCAACACAATACAATACATACTATAAATTGTATTTTCTTTGTATTTAAATTTTATTTTATTTTATTTTTACTTCATTGACTTATATTTATTTTTTACTTAATTGACTTACTTACTCATTGACGTTCAACAAATATACTTTTGTATTTACGTTGAAATAAAAAATGAAATGAAATGAAAACGGATACGTTGCTATGAGTAGAAGAAAAAAATTAAGAATTATTGGTAAAGACCCATAGATATATGAGTAGATAATATTTAGGTACATAATAATAATATGCGATGAGTACACAGTTGCCTAAAAAGTATTTTAAACTCATTTTTTACCCTTAATAAATTATCATTGAACCAACAATTGTTCGTTTCGATTTATGTACAATTAAAAAATATAATACTTTGCAATTTGCTATACTCCACTAATTGTTTTAAGTTTTGTATTACCTTCCAAATTTTAAAAGTACAAAACCTACCTTCAGTCATTAAAATACTGCCTTTTCAAGATCGCGAGGTTCCTAGTCCACATTATAAAGTACAGAATCAATTCAAACATACATTATTGTCAGTCGTTGGCTCTGTGTATGATGCTAGTCAGACGTCTGACTACTCACAAAATAGCAGCCTGGACATATGCGTCTTTTATGTGACTGAATTCCATTAATCTGCCCGGGGGTACTTATTTACTTATTGATACTATGACCTTGTGGTTATTGGTCGGATATAATACGATATACCACGTGTGTGGATTCAATGTTACCCGACCCTGAATTGGTACCTTAAGCACCTGTGTAAACCTCAAGTATAAAAAAAAAGCACTGGGAGTAATGAACTAAATAATTGTACTGAAAGTATTATAATAATGGTATTTTACATGCCTATTATGTGGGATACGGGTGTCATAAATCAGAGCTTTGGGGTTTGAGCCCTATAAAAGTTTGGCAATAATACTGACTTACCATGTAAATCATGTTTTTTTTCGTCTTCTATGTGAAATACATGTTGTAAGTTACTATAAAAAATATATTAATTATTGCTCTATACAGGTGTTTTAAACATATCTTACATAATTGTAAATTGACCAATATCTCGAAATAAACTTATTTGTGATTGAGTGATTTGAGCTGGTAAATATTTTAAAGTAGTTATCTGGCTATTACATTAAATTTAATTATTACCAATTGAACCCATATCAATGTCGAAAAGTATTAAATATCTTGCTTCACATATTTATAAGCGAATAGTAAATAAAAGTGTAAGTGTAAGGGTAGGTATGCGCGTCAACTTTTATGACTTTAGGGGGTAATTATGCAGTAATTTTTGTTGTTTGTACCTTTGTTGCCGACATACGAGGAGTTAAGTATTTATTTAAACACTCAATTACCTAAAGAAAACTACTGTGTGTGAGTGATGTATATAATTTTCTTTTAGTTTTTTAGAGGAAATAATAATAATTACAAAAAATAATTATTGGAAAATTTGTATTACGAACTACGATATACAATTGCTGTCAATTTATCCTTATGAAAAACCATCGTGATAGATAAAAATACGATAATGGTAGTTAAATAAATGTTAAAGGAACCTACCCCTGAAAGGTGTTTATTAAATAAAGCAAATTAATGTTTGCTCTCAATCACGTTATTGAAATGAGTATGCATTTCCGTTTTAGCGTTATTTGCACATTAATGACACTTGCTATTAACCAAACATCGATGATAATTAATGCATTCATTATTAAGATTATACATCGACCTAACCACATGCGTCCTTTTCCAGGTATGAATAATTTATTTTTAATATTATGTTAATAAAATTTTTGTATAAAACCACTCACCGACATATTATGGACTCAAATCTAGATTTAATAAAGATACAGGTGTTAAAGTTTTACACATAAATAATAAAGGACTGAAAGTAAATAACATGGAGATTTTTTACATAAAGAAGGCTTTGAAAAATAATGTCCCATTAATTAATAATCAAGTAACTTTCCAATATAATCCATTATTCGATATTTAATTGTAATGGTCACCCTACCCTCCCCCCCCCCCTTTCCTCCCTTTCCAATTGTTAATCCTTTTGAAATATTAGCTTCATAAATCATTAACCCTTGGTGGTGGCGTAGTGAAGCATGTGTCTAATCAGCATGTGTCTAATCTGCATGTCGATTTTATATTTTTGTAAATCTACTATGGTGAAGGTGTGTAGTGGTATTTGCATGTTGGTGTAGTGTTATTGTCCTGACGAAGAGACGGGTTACGTCTCGAAACCGGTAGACAGAAAATTCGGTGAGTGGTTTTATACAAATTTTTATTAACATAATATTAAAATTTTGGACCACAAAGTTAATGCTTTGAATATTAATAATAATTTATTTTTAGACCGATATACAGATTTCGGTACTGTATAACAAACTAGGTTCATAATTATTATTCATATGATCGGCGACCAGGGCGCAAAGCACACCACCGCACCGGGTCAAATGCGGAAAGTTTTAGAAAAATAACATGTGATCGTATGTAAGTGCCGTAAGTGTGCGTGGCGCTTATGTCCTTTGTGTGATTAAATTGACCAAAGCGTTTCGGATTTGCTAAGAACTCGGTGACCAGCAGTATCGGCAAGGCCACAAGCGTGTTACCATGTCCGCTGCAGTCGGGTGGAGAGCGACACAAGTCAATAACTGGATTAAATACAGAATTTATTACGAACTTTCGTCATATACAAGGATTTACAAAGCCTATTCGTACATTTCTGTACTTGCAAGAAACAGATCAAAAATCAGATTCGCAAACAGAATGTCGCCTTGTCGAATAATGTCGGATCTAAACTGGGCATCTTGAGCAGATCCGACATTATTCTTCATTACAATCATTGTATTATAATACATTTAGATCTGCCTTGCAGAGTAAATTATTTAGAGAAAGTAATGACACGAAGATTCCGCACCTCAATACACTAACACGGGTCGACCTATCAGAGCCCTTCGACTGCCGGCAAGCATCCGCCCACACACACCGCAAAAGGTATGGGGCTATATATAGGGTTACAGTAACAGTATACAATACTAACCCGTTCCTTACGAGGAGCGTTCATGAATTTTACCATGCATTTAAAATGACTTTTTTTTTCCTTGTGGACGGGCTGGGCTGTTGGCTATTATTTAAGAAGAAATCTTTCTTGAATAATAATTATTTTAGGCTATGTAAACAAATATAAATAAACACTTACGTATGGAAAGTAACAGCACCTTTTTTCTTAATTTTATCCGTACGGTTTTTACACGGTTTCACTACACAGGAAGGCATTTCAGAATGTTTTCTGAACGTCCGACTCTGCCGGCGGTTAAAGAAATACGGAAAACGCGTCTGGCGGAGTTGGAGGTTTTGGCGGAGTTGAAGTGTCATTTATTTTTTGGGTTCAGTTCAAATCTAAGTGTATTAATAAATCAATGATTACAATAATTTATGTTACAATGTTGCGTTATGTACGAGGTGGATGCATATGTAATTAGATGGTATTCCTGTTATTGTTATTTACCTGTTTTATTATATTATGTATTATCTGTGTATCTTTTTGTCTTTGAATTGATAAACATGACATGTTTTTGTAAATATAAAATTGAAACTCAATCCTTTTTCTATAATGCACCAAAAACTTATTTCATAATCTGTTTGTGATATTAATTTGTCTTCATTGTATTGTTTTAATTTAGTAAATCTTAAGATGTTGAATAGAAAATGAACATTTTTAAAGGAATTATATAATATCATTAATATTTTAATAATTATTTTAATTGTATAAATAAAAATAATGATCTCACTGCCTCAAAAAATGCATTCCACAAATAAATTGTAGCCTTAAACAACTTAATAATATACCCATGAAGTAACTTATGTAATAATTGGTGACATGACCTTAATACAATACATTCTTAAGTAATTATTACTGCATAGTAACCTACTAAGTACGGTATAAAAAAATAAGAATAATTTATATTTTTTATCTAACTACAACAGGTACTTATTAATTCAAGTAGGTAGGTACTTGATATTTCCTTTTCCCCAATGTGTATACAGAGTGTAACAAAACTCGACGTACAAGCGGGAAACCAGTGAATCTACATCGTATTTGGAGACCGATTGTGCAATATGACTTTTTAATCTGAGCTTAAAAAAAAAATTTTTTTTTTTTTTTTTTCTTCCGACAAAAGTTTATAAGTATGGCAGATTAAGTAAAATTGCTCAAATTCTTATTAAAACGCGTTTTTAAATTTTGTTTTCTTTATGGATGGTATTCATTTGACTAAATACATGATATTTGATTAGAATTTGCAAAAAAAAATCCTACTCAATTTTCTCGAAAACAAAGGGTCAAATCAAAAAAATTTTCTTCTACAAAATCGACTCCAAATATTATGTAGATTCACTGGTTTCCCGCTTGTGCATCTAGTTTTGTTACACCCTGTATATGTTGGTATTTGATACAATATGACATTATTATATAGATACATGTACGACCTGTTTTCATGTCCACGAATAAATAGACACACATAACTGCTGCAACATTACAATTAAAAATTCTGAAGAATCAATTATTTTTAAAGAACAAAATTTTGTACTTAAGTAATTTACATTATTCTCTACGTAGGTACTTACTAGTTTTCAATAATCTGTGTTTAATAATAAAGTATAGGTATATAGTATCATTTTTATTTTTCAGGCAAATTGACTAGTGAAGCGTACCTACGAATAAAACTTTCCCCTATTCGCACCCAATAGTTCATACACGAAGAGCAATATTATCAATAGGTATTACCCTCAAAAGCCAGTCCAAGGAACAAATTACTGAAAATTTTAATGTGAAAAAACACATTTAAATAAAAAATTCAAAGTCAAAATTAATTTCATTATTTGAAATAAGTCTGTCGTAGAAAATAAGTGTCTATCGCAAGAGGCTAAATTAGCAGTTCATAATAAGTCCTGGTAATGGAGTTGGAAAAGAATGCTGTTGAAATGCGATCTCTTAGGCGAATGTGTGGAAAAACCATGTATGACAGCAGAAATTAAAGCAGAATGCAAGGCTGAGATAAGGCTGATAAGATAATACAAAGGCTGGCGGCCTCCGTAGCGTAATGGCTAAGACGCTGGACTCACGATACGGAGGTTCCGGGTTCGATTCCCGGTGAGAACTAAAAAAAATCAAAAGTAATTTTTCTCAAGCCTGGGTGTATGTGACGTTGTTCCCCTCTGTAACTCTGTGTGGGCCTCCTGGCCTGTTGAGGTGGTTAAAAAAAAAAAAAATATTATCGACAAAATTAAGAAAGGTCTTCTGCGATGGTTCGGTCATGTGGAGCGAATGATGAAAGAACGGCTAAAATGATTTACGACGCGAGTGTGCCTGGTTGTAGAAGTCGAGGAAGGCCGAGAAAGATATGGCATGGTCAAATACAACAAATACTTGATAGTGGTCATGTGAAAAGTCGGAATAATCGACGTGCGTGCATGAGAAGACGTATGAATGTGGAGGAAGCAAAGGAAGTGTGCCAGGACAGAGTGGTGTGGCGTTCTATCCTCTCTGCCTACTCCTTCAGGGAAATGGCGTCATGTTTAGTAAGTTAGTTAGAAACATAATTTACAATTCCATTTGCCTACTTATTAAAGTACCTACGGAATCATTTTTTTCTCTAAGATTTCAATTAAAGTTTTATGACAGACTTTGAGTCACCTAATAATCCCTATGGGCCAAATAGTACGAACGCGATTTTTTATTGTTTTCTTATTAAAAAAATGCTTATTAATCGTTTTTTGTCCTGCCGTTTATTTGCTATAATTGTCAATTTATTTTTGGTTACATGCTAGATTAAAGTATTGTTGGTGTATTGCTGGAAAGAAAAGATTATTTTGTATTGTCATGGCGGAATATCCCAGCAGACAAAAGCGATCAATGACTTGGATAATATGTATTACAATTGGACACAGATACGCGTAAATGAGAACCTCAGAATCTATATTCTATTTTATTCTACAAAACATAGATATCGCGTTAATTAAAATTATAAAAGCGTGTATAATACTTTTCGTTTCTCTGGGAACCGAAATACAACAATATTTTTTTTTTATATTTTGACACCCATGAAAATTTATCAGAATAAACATGTTTTATGACAATTTTATTTTTAAAAAATTCCAACAATATTTATTGTTTTTTTATAATTATATTTTCTGACTTATTCTTATAAAAATGCGGAAAGAGAGTATTTAAAATAACTGACCTAGGAGGTTCTTAGACTGAGATTTTTTAATGTCAAAGGTTCTTTGATACATAGAACGTACCTATCTAACAACCGACTGTCTTGAAATGTTACTTTTTTTTTTAAAGAATTAAAATATTTGTTTAAAGTTTTATATATTATTTTATTCGTTCGTCACTGTTGAGTTGGTATACATATAAATATATTCTCAGATCAACGAATAGTGAAATATTTCTGAAGCACTAACCGTCAGTATCAAGTCATGCTCTAACCTTGACTAGATATAACATCGCACTATCATTTTTTAGTAATTCGAGATGAATTTTAGATTTTATTCGGGGTGAAAATGTATTTTAGAAGGTCACGGTCATTGATTGTATTGTTTTACAAAATAATGCTAGAAATATAAGGCCTTTAACTGTTTTTTAGCAATTATTTTATTGTTTTTATAGGAATATCTTGCCATTTTGCTACTAAACAATAAAATCACAGCTGTGAGATCAATAGGGTTCTTCCCGATAGTATGAATATCCTTGAAAACGTTATAAATATTTAAAGTAAATTTTTACAATTCCAACGATATAAAACACAATGATCAAAAATGTTGTTTTCATTTATAAATTTATGTTTTAAAAACACGAAATTACGAGTGACTTTTCACGCCCGTTTTTGGCTAATGACGTCAAATCCTGCACCATGAAAGGCGTGAAATTCATTACGAAGTGAGCGCCCATATTGCTGTGACGTCACACCGCATGCGCGCCAAATGGAGGATTTTGCGAGCGATTTGAAAAAGCGCTATTTCAAACCGCGCTGGAAAATTTATATGACATCGTAAAAATTTTTAAAAAATTCCCTTGATATTGTTATTTTTCAATCAATTTTTTTAAATAAAACATAAAAAATCGGAAAGAACCCAATTCACACAAAATATTTTCGTTTTTGATTTAATCTTACACGGATAACTGATTATTTAGGTAATCGATGCGTTATCTGCTTAATCCAAAGCATTATTGCTGCCATATGCTACACCATAGTAAACATTACATTGCTTATTGTAGTTTTATCCATCAATTATATATCACTAACCGACTGAGATACTTAATTTAAATTTTATGTAAGTATCATAAAACGCACTAAATGTTTAGAAGAATTTCCTGGATCTTGGAACTTTCCTGGATCACAAGTTTTTGGACGAACCAAACATTTTTCTCTTCCTCGTTCCTTACCAAAGACATTACGTAGTTCCTTATCATCCTTGGAATAGGATCTTTTCTATGATTTATAGTCCATACTGAATAGAGGATCGAGAATAAAACAATAAGTAGGTATCTCATCCTGTTTTACTGTCAACCTAATTCCTTAACCGTTATTTAGATCTTTTTTTCAGAATCCCCGTTTAGGATAATGAGTGTAGTTTTGCAAACAATAACATAATATTATTTTAATATATGGCAACCATTAGAATTGTCAATCAACGATTAGAATAAATTTAATGTGTGCCGCAGTGGTGATATGAAATATTGCCGACATTTTTTACTTCCAGTTCCGTGATGTTTGATTGATATCTCCTTTGTAAAACGAGTTCTCATAAACCACCGAAATGATCAATTTACATCAGAACTGCAGCCGCATTCAAACTACTAGTAGTAGTTTTTGTATCAACTGTAGATAGATTTCTATGTACTGTGAAAAATGAGCCATTGGTTTCCCTTTTTTTACTGGAGAAAACATCATGTTTTCTTCAGATTTTACGGGTTAAAATACGGGTTATATGATTTTCGTATAAATATCTCCATCTAATCTGCATGTTAACGGTTTTTTATTCGCATTTTTGTACCGATAATACTAACCTAGGACAGATACAGCGCAGCGCAGCGTTTCAACACTCTCATTTCCGATTACAGTGAATATTATTGTCAATCTTGGCATTGTCGATATAAATAAGTAAATCGCTCTACCGTAGCAAAGTAGGGGAAGCATAAAATTTAAGTAAAATGGTTTCCATTCTTATTTCTTCCTCATTGAGAAAACGATTCATCATAAAAACTGCCTGATGTTGTCCAGAAAAAGTTATTGTTTTGAAAAACAATGAGGCATTTTTTAATTCGTGATATTTGACGTGAAAATTATTATAGTGAAAATTATTTGCTGTCATAAATATCTTGATAGAAACTTTGTAACTCTCTCAACATACTCGTACATGTAGCGTAACGCGTAGGAGTATCTTTCGAGTAATTTTATTTATTTTTTAATTAAATAGACTACTAACTAGAGATTGTTGTGATTTTTCCAATAGGTAACCTTAACATTTTAACAAATTATAGAGCCTCTCTTTCCATGCAATACGATTAAATATGACAGAAAAGAGACAAATGATTTCTCCGAAAACCGTGATTAGGAACATACCTGTTACTTTATTTAAAATAAGAAGGACGGCAATGCGTATAATATATATGGTAGGTGAGGGCGTTAATTTTTTTAATATATATTTTTTAAACATTTATTTATTCAATACATTATCGAATTTACAAAGCTTAATATCACAATAATTATACAATATAACCATAACGCTATACCTCACCAATAAAAAAGACAAGCTCTTATGCTTGGTGAGGGAGGTTACGCTAAAAAAATACATAATTTAAGTAGTAATCATAGTAAGGTAAATATAGGTAGTATAATTAAGCGATATTTTTTTGTTTTTGAATAATTTTCCTTTGATTAATGTAAGCGTCAAACACTTCTACTTTAGTTTATTATACATCCGTATTATTATTATAGTACAACCTGCTTGGATTTTTCACGTAAAAAGATGTCATTATGTGTTATGTACCTAGGACTGGTACTGAAGCGTAAGACTGATCATTTTGTCTTCACGTACAAATTACCAAGATTCACTGCAATTAATATACCAATGCAGTGCCCTATGCACCATTGGGTGCGATAATGGAAAGTAGTAGTACTAGATGCTAGATATATAGATTCTAGAGCAGATACCTCTTCATTGTCCAATTAGACTCACTAAACAATGTCATCTTTTTTATAATTTAGCACCATCAAATAATTATTAAAAAAATTCTTATATATATCGTAGTTGTGCGAAATTCAATGAATACTGTAGCTGTCTTGACATTTTTTTTTAACATCAGACTACCCAATTTCAAATTAAAATTATTTGAAATCTTATAGACTGTAAAAGGTAATCCTAATTCTATTCCCAGTCATCTCCTTTTCCTTTTACCTATCCTATCATCCTATCCTTCCCTCATAACTCTTTATTTTTATTTCTTATATTTATTTTTTCCATCTACTTTGAATTGTATAAATGTGAAAAACTATAATTGGTTATCATGCTTTTTTGTATTTTACGTTAATGTATCGATACTGTTGTTTTTCCTATAAATAAAATTAAAAAAAATATATAAGTATGGTTCCTAGTGAAGTAAAAAATCCGATAGAGTGTTCAGTATGTCTAGTCACATTTCACTAAGAATGTGATCAAATCGAATTACCGGCAACGATGTTTATTTTACATAGATAAAGCGTTTGTGCCTAATTTTACTGTCCGGCAGTGGGTACGATTTTTTACGGTTCGATATGGCAAGCCATGAATGAATAGGTACTAGTTTGTGCACCATACGTAATTCTACCGTCCGACATTTTGCTGCAATTACAGACATTTACATTTTATGCCACATCGGACCGTAAAAAATCCGACTGCCGGACAGTAAAACTCTTTGTAGTGCAGAAACGCCCATAGGCTATTTTCTTCCGTTCCTTGTCATATCGTAGTCCTAAGAAGATTAAGACAATTCTGTCTCAATATCAACTTGACAGAGAGGGAAACAGAATGATAAAATGTATAAACCAGTGGAAGATACATAAAGTTGTCTTTTTTGTCAATGTATAATACGAATGGAACATAAAATTTTGACAGTTCTCTTTGAAATAGCTTGTCTCTGGTTACCGGATAAGCAGTTAGCAGTATACTCGTAGTAATGAAGTAGGCAGTGTAGGTACGGCTAATAACTGCAAGTAGGTAGTGGATAGTGGGTAGTGGGTAGTAGGTAATAACTCCAGCGCGAGCGGCACGGTGCGGTACTCGGTACTCTGGGAATTCGCTGGGTGTCAGCGGTTAGCGGCCGCCCTTGGAGCGGCTGACCACGCCCGACGGTCACACTTTCGTGGACTTGTTGCGGTCTCATTGCTCTGTGAACCAGCGGTCGACAACTGAGGAAAAAGTAAAGAAATTCTTTTTATAAAGTATCTCAATTTTTTGACGTCATAACGTTTAATAAATCGATGAACGCCGGCTGCATACACGAAAAAACATGACTCATTGTCACGTTCCGCCTGAGCCGAGTGTGCAAGCGAGAGCGCGGAACAAGCGATAGAGAGGCACGATCGGCATAAGCGTTCGGTTTGTGACGCGTCTATCTCTCTTCACTCCATCGGCCGATGCGTCCGAGTAGAGAGACAGCAGCAGCACACAACCTACAAAGTAAAAGTGAAATTAACGAGTGCAAAAAAATGATAATTTATGGAAAAAATTGTAATTTTCAATCAACTCCTGCTTTGTATTATACAAAATAATGATAATTCAGTAATAATAACTCAATTCAATGTTTTCTTATGACGTCATCACGTAAAATTATCGTCTGTCAACCGACTTTACAGACAACCAAATTTTAAGAAAAAATTAGTACCACTGCTACTACTTTCCCTTACCCGCAACCAATGGTGCATAGGACACTGCATCGGTACACCAAGTGCAGTGTATATTGATCATTTTATGACATGAAGGTAAGATGATCAGTCATACGCTTCAAGTCCAAGATATCACACATGAAATATTAATATGAAAATCACATTTAAAGCAATATTTCATGTTGTCCCCCTAAAAGCTTTCAGTAGTACCGCAAATTAAGTAAAATTGCAGAAATTCATGTAAAAATGCTGCTTTTTCGTGTTGTTTTATTTATGGATACTATTAATTTGACTAAATAAATTAAACTTGTTAACATCTTCTTCTTCATCGGCCATTATTCATCCACTGCTGGACATAGGCCTCCCTCATGTTGGTCTTCTGCTTTTTGTCCTGGGCTTCGAACTGCCATATGGATCCTGCAGTACTTTTTATGTCGTCTGTCTATCGTCTTGGTGGTCTCCCTGCAGCTCTAGGTCTCCAGTTAAGCAGGCGTTTCGTCCATCGGTCCTCACTCTGGCGTGCCATATGTCCAGCCCATGTCTACATTAGCTGGACCAATTCCGCTCCAAATAACAATTTACAACAATTTTATCGAAAAATAGTCGAAAACTATGGGTCAAATAAAAATATTTTACTCTACAAAATCGACTCCAAACATGATGTAGATTTACTGGTTTCCCGCTTGAAAACCATTTTTTTTTGCACGTTGTATAATAAATATTTTAAATCTTCATGGTTGTTAACAACTTCAGCTGAACATGCAGTATAAACGTGCAAACTAATCGGTGATCGCAATCTTTGTCAGCTGTAGGTAAATTGTTGTGGTACACGAAGAATTCAAACAAATCCATACATTTATTTACCAAAAATATTTCTTAACACTTCAACAGTACCTACCTACAAATTATTTTTAAAAATAATCGTAATTTTAGGATTTAATTTTCGTTACCCACGGATTTATACTCGTTTTGTTTTGTCTTTCACAGGAAAGAATTAAGTTACACTACCACACGTTCGTACATCTTCTGTCACCCTCACACACAGTCTCTTTCACACACATATCTCACATTATTTTGCCAATTTTTCTATTATTACTACTGCTAGTACTACTTTCCCTTATCTCCCACCAATGGTGCATAGGGCACTGCATTGGTACATCAAATAATTTTTCTAATAGTGTTAATTATTGATAAACCCATTTATTTGATATTTACATCAACTTAATAAATTTCACATACAATGCTGTCAAAATAGGGTAATAAATATGAAAACAGGAAGAACTAGCCAAAATAATCACTAGTGTAATCGTTATTGTTTTATTTAAGTTTTTGTGATATTGTCAAATCGTTAAAATGTCAGATGGATAAACTGGTTTGTAACTGTGATAGAATGTAGTAAATAGGCTGTGATTGTATTGTAGTCGGATTCGAACATCTGATTAAAAATACTATGCTGTCCGCTTCTGTTAATACGGGATCATAACCGGTTATTCCTTTCTTGGTAAGATCCTTTTAAATTTATTTTTCATTGTTCTGGTATTAATTTGATCAGTCTTATCTTTGATTTAAGATCTTATCTAAAATGAAAGAGATTGTCGGTATCAGAAAATCTAAACAGTACTGCATTCCATAGGATATGAATTTTGAATAGTTATTAGGAAATATTTTATTTCTCATTTTTCCCCAGGGTATATGATGTGATATTGATATCATTACTGCACCGTATACCTGCGTAAGTGAGTCGCTTTTCCTTCTAAATGTAGCCTTAAAACATAGATTATTACGTAATCACATTGTAAATTATTTCTTTAATAGTAACCATAAATCGATTAATAACCCGTATCTAAACCACGAAAATATAACAACCTATTAGATGAGTCATATATTATTAGAC
Source organism: Micrasema minimum (assembly GCA_022494985.1). NCBI lineage: Eukaryota > Metazoa > Arthropoda > Insecta > Trichoptera > Brachycentridae > Micrasema > Micrasema minimum. Next base: position 28,134 of record JAGVSP010001113.1, read on the forward strand.
TACTGAACAAATAAATCTCATTACGATTAAGTCGATGATAATATTAGCCAAATACTTAAATCGTGTTTTTACGAATAAAAAATTTCTTTGCAGGTTTGTTATTCCGAATGTTTTTATTTGATTTAATCATGAACTACACAGTTTTTATCCGCTTATGTCAAAACGGGTTTATGTATAATGTTGATAAGTTAAAATACAGTGTTTCTGTCATATTGGACTAATGAATCGTCAGAACATAATCTGTATTAAATTTACGGAGTTCAAACATAATTCATACTCTGTTTTTGGTCGACAAAAAATATGTAATGTACGAGTAGGTTGTAATCAGGAAAGTACTTTAACATGACTATTAGACGTAGGTTTTGAAAAAAATCAGCTTTGTAATGAAGTTTTTTTTCTTCTGCATAAAATTTATTACATCAAAGCCTTAAGCTAGCTTTGTGCGTGACAGTAAACTGTACAGTTTCCTGTGAAGAATGAAAACTGTACCGTATAAAACGAAAACTGTATGTAAAACTGTATGGGCGACGCGACGGTTGGCTGACATGACAGTTAATGTTTTTTTTTTAAATGTAAACTTTTAAACAGATATTGGTATATTGTATGCTTTTAAAAACGTAAAAAACAAATAACGTTTTTACATTATTAGCTATATACACAATTTCCTGTGAGCAAACATACAATAGTAACTTACAATCGCGCTTAAAAAATACACATATTTAGCGAGTCGTTGATAGACCGCACAGTTTTCTGAACAAGAAAGTAAACAGTTTTCTGAGCAAGAAATTGTGCAGTTTTCTGTCCCGTGAAAGGTTAACAAACTAATTTCATTTTTATCAATCCGACTCATAATTGTTACGAAAATAATGTCACTTGTTGCACTTCCCTTATTTAAAACTAAAATTGTGATTCTTGTATCCTACGTACATAATTAGGTAGCATTTTACCTTTATTTGCCATTATTTTTATCTTTATAGGCAGACCAAGAAAATTGCGACAATGCTCTGAATATCTTTGTCAGAGTAAAAATATTAATGGTGAGAAAAAGTAGTCGCTGGGAGTCACTCTGCCAAGATAGAAGGCACTGAAATAAGCTTCTTTCAGAGAATGCGTTGTCCCTCAAATGGACGTAGCAACGACAATTTGTAGAATATATTTTGAAGGGTGTGCTTTAAGTACGTTTTAAATATTAATAAATAGTTAGGTTTTATAATCACAATTGTTATAAATATTATGCAACTGCGCGATAAAAACGGAAAAATCAATTTTGTTTTGATTCAAGATGATATAAAAATATATTTCTTGTACTTTACAATAAAAAAACATTTATAAGTTGTTTCTTCCTCGATAAGTCAGCGGTATCTATCGATTTACGCTTTATTCTTTTAGCCTTTTTATATTCATACACATTAAAAACCCGACCGCAATACAAAAAATGTATCATAAATGGTCCGTGAATTACATGGGTAAATGCTAAACAATTTTATTATTTCCGCTTTGCGAATTTTTTTCCGATACTTTGCCGCTGCATGTAATTGATTCGATACAAATGTTTTGATTTTTATTTCATGGATTCATAGGTAGTAGGTATGTATTTACCACAGATACCATAGAGACTAGAGACGTTGAACATATCATATAATTATTTTTAGGGATAAGGACTGTTAAACTAGGTACTACTTTCCCTTATCAGCACCCAACGGTGCATATGGCACTGCATCGGTACACCAAGTGCAGTGTATCTTGATCATTTTAATTACATGAAGGTAAGAGTCCAGTCCAAGGTATCACACATGAAATATAAATATGAAAATACATGTAAATGAATATTTCATGTTGACTCCCTTCGGGAATCGAACCCGCGACCTCATGCACGGTAGCCAAATGCGCTACCACTATGCTACCGAGGAGGACTACCACTATTTTATACGAATACCTTGCAACAATGTAATAGAATAAATATCTTGATTGAATATTTATGGAATTGGTTTCCTAATGATTGCTTTCTGAAGAAATGAAAAGAAATGCATTGTATTTTCAGTAAAAGTAGTAAAAAATCTGGATTTTATAGTATTTGTTTGAATTTACGCATGCCGGGCGCACATGATATGCTCAGGTGAATAGCACGAGGTAGAAAGGTCGCCATGTCTCTTCGTGATCCAAGATCCGAGTCGAGTGAGGGAGTGAGTGTGTCTAGTCTTCTAGTGAAGTAGTGAACCTCCGCGCCCATTGCCTGTCTCATTTCTCACGCATGCCTCTCTCTCTACCCCTCTCTATAGGAATGCCGGTTTCACCATCTCCGATTTCTGTTACCCTGGTAGCAGATACGCAGAGCGACTGCGCAGGAATCCGCGCGCACTAAAGGCAACGCCATGCGCCGCGCATACTTTGCATTGCTCCGTATGTATGTGAAATACCATTGCGCGGTTCACGCACCGACCGCGACCGCTGCGCGTTGGACGCGCTGCCATCGCCGCGCGCCGCGCCGATCAGCTGTTACTGACAGTTCAGTTGCCATGCCGGTTCATCTCTTCGTGTTATGTGCTCCGGATACTGTAACCAGTGAGGCGTACGTAATAAGTAAAAAAAACTCTCCTCTTTCACTCGGGGTCACGTTTTTACGTGTAAAACTTGACCTCAACGGTAACAACAGGTTCGCCGAAAGACCATCTTAAAAAAAATATATACCGAAGCATTGAGGCTTTTACGGTATTTTAAAACGAGCCCCTCATTTACATAATATCGTATTATATTCGTTTATTCCGCATGTACATAATACAGACACAATCAAATACATGTGTTTAAATACAAGTCATCTTTGAAGTATACTTACATAATAAATAATTAAATAATTTTATCAATGCTTAACCTTCCAAACTTATTATCAAATAAATTAGATATTTCCCACACATTATACGTATGTAAATTACAAATTAAAAACGCAATTGATCGATTTAAGACCAATGCAACTTTTTAGTAATTGGCATTAGATTTGAGGAAATATTTCATAAGTCCATAATATCATAGATTTGATAAAAGCATATTATGCTCCCTCATAAAAGGTCATCCTCACCACGTTAAATGGCGAAAAATTCGTAAAAGGAGGGGTGGGAATAATACATACATAGAAATTCACAATACTAAACTACTCAGGATGAGTGTTGATGTGAGTTATGTGAATTTTACGTGTGTAATTTTACTAGGTTTCCACTATTTTTGGATGCAGCTTCAAAAACTTACAGTCAACTAGTTTAAATATTACATTTATATATTTTAGTTTATTTGTACCTATTATTTTCATTAGGAAAACTTATAAACGATACGTTATAAAAATCCACGTATTATTATCTGTACGAAGTACATATTTATACAATAACGATATAAGTAATAACCACAAAAAAAATACAATAATTTGCATTCCTTAAAAATTCACGTTTGTCTTCTCAACTTCTTCATTTTTGTGATAGAAAATCTTTTTCTTAATAAACGGTCTTTTATCTTTGTCAATCACTACTTGTCGTGGTTTCACGTAGACATGTAATTTTTTCACTGAAATTGTACGGTTGATTGTACCAGAAGATATGTACTTGTCTGTGTATGCGAAGGAACTAGGTATATCGGATAACTTCTACCAATCATGTGAAGGTCGTTCGATGACAGGAGAATTGTTTTACTTTAGTCATGTATTGCTAATAACACCAATAATAATACTTATTACAACTCCTAGACCAGATGGCAATTATCTGTCAAAAAAATATTGTTTGTTTTGGAATGCATGGTATATATATTATTAGTATCTGATTATATTAATTTTATTGAAAATAAAATAATATAATAAAAAAAGTGGTCTATTATATTAAATAACAAAAGTATATTTAACCATTGTATTAATCTTATTAACAATTTTAATACAATGAACTTGAATGATACTTCATAGCTTCTTCTCATGTTGTTGACTGGATGCTTTTTGCCATATCATTATGTTCTGGTTCTGTTGGGATTTCGATTTGAGTTATGGCGAGAGGGCATTTGGACTACCTACAGTAGGTTCTTGGCCTATTGGGGCTCTCTCAGTACCCAACCTTAAATTTCTTCATCTGCCTTTTTATTAGCATTATGTAACAAATTATTATATTCCCCAATTCTATTTAGTGCAGCATCCCTTTTTATAGACTTTTTTTTTGTATATCAAAAAGTTTTCTTAGATGAACTATTAAAAAAATATGTGTCCTTGATCCGACACTATACAAACTTCTACACATTCCATCACTCATTCCTCTCACGTAGTATTTAATAGTGAACAATGAGTACCCTTTCAGAATCACGTCCTCGTGGAAACAATACTTATACTAGTTCACTCGGCTACACAATATTTTTTTTAACCGTTGATATTCATAATAAATTTTTACTAATTACGTGAAATGCAAATACTATTCCTGTTGTTAATTCCTACAAGTTAGGTAGGTGATTATTTATTTCTTTAACATTGCAATCAATAATATAACCTTATGTGATTGCGAGTGCCTATGTGTATTTATATTATTCAATAGAGCCTGAAATGATACGTTACGATCTAATGGATTTTTTCAACCCAATCAATTTGTAAAATGGAAAAAATCGCGCGTGTAAGAAATACATTGAATTAAGTTTTTCTACTATAGTTTAAAATTAAGTGTGGTCTAAAGTAATATTTTTTCTCATAATTACGATTTCATTATCATTTTTATTTATCATAATGATACTTTATTATTATGTAGGAATTAATTCACTGTAAAAAGTTGGAACAGAAAATAAATAGGTTACAACAACCTTAATACTATTTCAAAGGAATTTACACGCAACAAAGCGTACTATTTGGTGGCATATATAAAAAATTCTTACGTTCAGTGCTGACTTTGGTTTTACGCTTGGAAGATTCAGGTTTGATTTCTGATAAGGTCATAATGAGAACTAAAAAGCTAACAAATGCAGTGATTGTAAAATAAATTTGATCCTCTAAAGACGTATGTGCGTGTTTATTTATATTTTTATTGCAGTTTTAAAGTGTAAATAAGATTTATTATAATAATATGGATCACGTTCACTTAATAAGATCATTTTCATTCAATAAACAGGTTAAATCACATCCGATAACTGGTTGTGATAAAAAGGAAATTTAAATAAAATCAAGGCACCAGCTTTGCAACCGTGGTCCATATTGAGAGGGGTGGAGTACGTAGGTAAGTAATGTTGGCCTCAGTACACAGTATAAATATGTACGTGATCAATAACTAGTCAGTGCCCTAGTAGATGTGCTAACACTTTGTCCAAAGACTAAGGCCATAATATCGCACCATGAAAGTCCTTAGAACAAGACCTAATTTATCGAAAATGAACTGAGAATGGGTACTGCGTTACAGCTTACCCAGGCCGCCACATTTCTGTCGAAGTGTCTATGAAACGTTTCTATCTATTTCCGATGCCGAAATATAAAATTATTAAATATGTATCGAAATAAAAATCACACTTGTGCGATAAATCGCAAATCATTACTTTATACAGCCTGGTAGTATTGTGAATCAAAAATAATTCATTGAATTAAAGCTAAAAAATTACCATAAGTCCGCGAAGTTTTCAAAGTTACATTCCTACTTTGAGTTTAGTAAGCAATGTTTGCAATTTTCTATTTTTTTCAGTACGTAATAATTAAGTCGTTATCTATCGTGGCTCAGTAGCGACGAAAACCCAGCAGGTATTTTATTTATTATGGATTTTGTGTTGTGAAAATTACAATATTAGGTAAATAAAACGAAATCAATTGGATAAAATTAAATCAAAAAGAAAACTGGGCATTTCTCAATGTAGCCAGGTACCTAATGACGAAAATATTACAAAGTAGATACTTTTATTTGTAATCGATTACTAACCCACGCCATATTTTTTAATTGAAAAATACGCTATGTAAATATTCTTCTTCTTCTTTTGCCACGTTCGCTCCTATATGGAGCATGTGGACATCACTAGATCCCTCCAGGAGACCCTCTCACCAGCCAGCTCTCTCGCCTCCTCACACGTCAGGCCCGCATCTATCTGCTCCGCCGAATACATCCGTAGGATGGTCATCGATGGTCTGCCAGGACGGCGGGATCCTGCAGGCGTAAAGAAGAGGCAGCTCGGGTTCAGGCTCTCCCGAGGCATCCGGAGTACAGGCCCAAGCCAAGTCCAACACCGCATCTTCACGACTCCAGTTATTGGAGGTTGCTGCGTCCGTTCCCTAACTTCAGCGTTGGTTATGATGTCAAACCACCTAATGCCTAGAATCCTTCTCAGACACTTATTCTCAAAACAACATGTAAATATTACCGAATACAATTAATATAAATATTATCTACCTGAAAACAATTGACTACAATTTTCTAAATACTTCTTAAGTCACTTTCCAGTGATCACACAATTTTTAAAACTACAAACCTATTTTCCATTTAAGCATGAGTATTTATAAGGTACTTACGTTAGTTACATCCGCGTCGCGACGCCAACGCCATGTGCCAGCCGCGCCGTTGCGGCGCTTGAATAAACTCTCATACATTTCTCGCTTGTTATAAATATGTAGTCTAATTAAACCAACCAAACACCTCCTTACAACAAATTTCAATTTGCATAAACTTGAATTAAATGGATTGATTGTAATCATTTTGTAAACCTGTAGGCGACAAACAATTATAATTCTTTTACAACAGAGTAGTGGTCGGTTAACTTACGAGTATATCAGGCAATGTTACTGGCTTACGCATGAACTGAAATTAAACTCAACTCAAGAAATAATGAATCAAATACAATTTCCTGTTCAGATAATGTAAACATTCGTATCCTTTGCTACCCTTTTATTGAAGTGTCAAAAGTTTTATTTATTTCCCCGAAATTATTGCGTTTGCTTATAAGGCATTTTATATTTTCTCGTATAATTATAACTCAGAACTGGTGCAATTTATGTAAGCCTGGGGTATTTTCAAGAAGGACAAACGACATTATTTTTATATTTTATTGATCAGACAAGTTTTATTGAGACCCTGACCCTTCATTATTGAGACCCTGACTGCGGATGCACGGGTGGATGTCTGGGATGGGGGGCCTGGCGAGGCGGGATACCGGTCTGCACACGGGTGGTTGTAATTACTAATAAATAATGATCGGGGTAGAAACTAACATCCCTACCACTGTTAATTTGGGCCGACTCTGGTTGGTTTGGGTGATGGAAACAATGACAATTATAAAACATAAGCCGAGACGGTGGTAGGGGTACAATGAAAGCATTTGTTCGTATTTTATCACACTAACAATCTTAAAATCGCGGTTTAGCTTGTTGAAAAAATCGGTAGAGTTGGCTGGACTGAAAAAATACTCAATAGTCTTTAAAGCAGTCTAGGGAAAGTGTGGGGCTTTCATTGTGATCAGACAAGTATCTTTCAATTCATACGATAAAATATCCAAATAAGCCACGCGACCAATACTAATTTTGGTTTATGTGTTTAACGTTTATTAATAAATACATATTTTATTTTAATTTCAAAGAGATGAGGCAGAATTTTTTCCAAATTCAGGAATGTGGATATTCGAGCGTTTACAGGGCTTATGACCTGTCATTGGCGGGGTTAAGTGGCCATTTTATGTAGGTACTACAACATTCCCCATTCCCCATGAATTTGGAAAAAAATCCACCTCATCTCTGTAGGGATATAAAATTTAAATAATACCTACTTCCGTCTTGGGATAAAATCCAGATTTGTGTACGAGTATTTGAACACGCTCAAAATGTAACATATTTTATTATTTAAATAAACCTAGTATTACAAATATAGTTAATTATTAACAAATTTTGATTTTTATTTATTACTGCAAGGAAATTTACACTTATTAAATATACATTTCCCTTTATTGATGGTGCGTAGGGCAATGCATTGGTAATATTACATAGAAACTGCTTGTTTGTCTTTTATTAATGTCGTACGTAAATGTACAATATCTTTCTAAATAATGATGTATTTAATAAATCTAGTCAAGTAATGTATCACATAGCAAAGTGGCATATCATTTACTAAATTAATCTTTTGCTATAATCCTTTTGTAAAGTATAATGAGATCAATAGATAAACTTGAATAACAGCTAGCATTTAATGTTACATCATTCTTCATCATCCTAGCACAATATGGCAATCTAACCCGTCAGGAGCATTGTATAACATTTTGTGTTTTTAAAACTGATAAAAAATATTTAATTTTTATCTGGAAAGTACTCACAATAATAAAATACTTTAGCTTACATCCAATCAATCAATAGTATTTTTCCATTAAATTTACCTTGTTAGAAGTTGTTTTTCACGATGATTTTGTTTTATTGTTTTTAGTACATACTAAAGCCCACTATATACGGGACAGTTTACTACACAGTTTCCTGTGCAGTCTGAAAACTGTCCCGTATAAAGCTAAAACTGGATGAAAAACTGTGTGCTAGTGTCAGATTCACCTGTGCGCTAATTCCACACATTTTTTCACACAGTTTCGGCGCGCGCATCACCCGCGGCGATTGCGACAGTATAATACGTATAATATTAAATAGTATCGGTAATATTACAAATAAACTTTGATAAACTTTTCTTTGGCGAATATGAATATAATGTAATAAATAATATGAACTGAAATCCTAGATCGAAATTCAAAATATCGAATAACGACTATTCGACAGATGAGTAATGTTGCCAAATTGTAAAATCGGTAGAAGTTCCTAAGTATTTAAAAGATAGGTTATAAAAATTACTGTGTTTTTTTTTCGACTTTGACCCGGTCAAGATTGAAATCAGACGCAGACGACTGCATATTCCGACGTGCTAACCACTTAAGTTTTGTATAGTATTTTTTCTCGCAATTTGTTCTGACGAGTAATGTAGTATAATTTTCAATGCCACTCTTTTCTGGAATTCCAAAAAAGGAGGGTCCCGTCAGCTAATTGCTGGAGACCAGTTGTGGGTTATGCGGCGTCAGGCAACATATTGACACAGGTATACTGGAGAGATAATTAACCAGCTGATATCTTCTGATTTATGGATCCAGTTATTCATTTTTAACAGAACGCGTACTTTATAAGGGATATTAGCATATGCGATACAGGGTCGGGGCAAATTGACACGCTACTGGAAATATTGTAAATGATTCTTTCACTTCTGGACTCCTAAAGAATGTGGATTTGTAAACATAATGAGCAGGTATTAATGTAGTATACATAACATATCCAGATATAATATAATAAATTTTGCAATTTTACTAAATTGTTATATTTTAAGAAACAAGACCATTTTATTATTTTACATCATCGGTCAATTCTCACACATAGGACTCCTCAGTCATAACTTTAACCTTAAGGCGTGTAACTTGTAACTTGTAAATTCCACATGATTTTGAAAGAAGATGATGTTTGTCTAAGACAATGAGCACAAATCATATAATTTAGTTTGAAACTCTATTCGTAATTTCATTGATAAGAAAGAAAATTTATAGCATGTATTATGTTAAATTTAAGAAAGAGAAAAAGGAAAATGATAAATTAACCGTTTCGTTTAAATTAATAATACTATCACAGACTAAAATCTGAAATGCTGTGGCATTAAATTCAATTTTTTTTCTTCAATGGTGGTTGACATATATGTACTTACCTACTTAACACATTTTTAATGAAGCATTAATGATATTTTAGGTTATCGCGTGTGTAGCGCAAGAAGTCACTGAATTTGTGATGGATTAAAAAAAAAAAATAAACAGAGAGGAAGAAATCATCAATATGTTTCATGTCATGGAACGACTGTTTGCAGATGAAATAAGTAATGAATTTTATTTTTAATATTTCTTTTTTTTTAAACATAAAATATAACCCATTATAACATCAAACTTGGGTTTACTTATACTATCACTTAATGACGTTTTGCACCACACCGATCGCGATGATATTAATGTTTTTTTTAAAATTAAGAATTTTTTAAATTATCGTTATACCCGATCTCAATTTGTTTAGAGAAGAATAAAATGATATTATCTATCGTTTCACAACATTCGGCTCTAGACGATAATCCGACAACTCCATTTAACAGTTACGATTATTTCATTAAACGAGTGACTTCCCTGGGCGTCTATTCTCGATAAATAATCCACTTAATATGTTTTAATCGAAAAAAGACTACAGCTGTTAAGCCTCTTTTAGATTAGACGTATTAAGCAATTTTCGATATACAATTTATGGTAAAAACACAGGCTATCACCAGATTAGGACCAAAAGGTTGTTATGGTACCTCACTTAGGCCCAAATTATTTTGAAATGACTTATAAAGTAAAATATAAAGTAAACTATTTGGTACAACTCCATTTATACTCATTTCTAGCGCTTTCACCCTGTTACGGGCATTATAGGGCAGTTTGTGGAATTTATATACATATGCTCCACATAGGGAGCGAAAATGGATTGATAATGATATTTTGTTAGTAATGCCTGGTTTCATTTGTTTACCGGCCTTTTTAAGCGCCTTCAAATTACAATGTAAACGAGATCGTGAATTTGTGATTCAAATGATCTGAATTCGTGAAATATGAATACAACATCGTAATGTTGATGAATTTACGTATGTTAAGTGTTTATTTAGCGATATTAATAATGAGTAAAATCAATATGTAGATTGAGTTAATTAATTCAACTATTGCATTTTAATGGCTTGTTAATCTTAATTCATACTGTGTCAGAATCATTTAACGTTAGGTTATGGAATTTTAAAAAATTTGCTAAACGATATTTTATGCAACACGGTATCAAGTTTTCCAATGATATTATTGAATTATTTCCATTATTTGTTTTTGTTTGCTTTATATTTTAACCAGTAAATCTTTTTTAACATTTTGAATGTATACAAATACTTGTAGACAAATTACTGGATGTAAACGCCTAGATAACCCACATTCGCTTCCAGAGTTTCTCTGTCTCTGTTGGGATATCAATAATATCTATTTTTAATTCGTTTAAAAATATTTATTCACGTAATAATATTTCTCGCAGTAATAAACCTGTCTGTAATTCTTTCAATATCTTTATAGTTGTAGTCTTTAGGAATCAAATGGTCCAACGACCAACTTTTTTACGGCTATTAGGCTATTGGTGGTAAAAAACGAACCTCGAAAACGAGCCTCGTAGTGTAACGGTAGGGCGTTGAGGTGCCATCCATGAGGTCGCGGGTTCGATTCCCGACGGTGTCAATATGAAATGTTTCTATCAATGTGGGTTTTCAGATAAACATATTTCAACTTGGACTGGTACTGAAGCGTAAGATAATCACCTTGCCTTCACGTAAAAAACATAATGTACACCAGGTGCAGTACCCATTAGGTTCAGACAAGGGAAATTTAGTAATAGTATGAATGGTATAGATGCCGAAGCATGAGAATAACTTTATTTACGATAAACCATATTTTGAAAATCACAATAGTCTCTTCGCTTTTAATTGTTATTCATATGCCCTACAAACACCACTCGTAGTCTATTTTCTCAAAACTTCTCTGATGAGATAGATACCTACCAAAAACTAAATAATTGAAAATAAAATTTTATTATATTTGCATGTTAGGCGATTTAAAAAATCTCGTATGACACATATGTACTTCAGAAAATGAGATTTTTTATGTATCCTGATAATACATAGGTAGTTAATAATACTTGAATAGTAGTCCGCAAAATTACAAATTATAGGTATTTAACTAAATTTAAACCACTTTGCAATGCAATTAATTAGCCATGTAATTAATTTGTTTCATTGGTTCATTTTCTTATAATCACGATTCCGGGTAGGTAGATATTATCCGGTAGGTATTAACTACTAATTCGATCGATTGATATAGTATGTAAAATATACAATTTTTCAAAACGTACTGAGGTACCTATCTCATTTTTAGAAGGTTCTTAAAATAAGCTCTACTGGATTATATGATAATTCGTCGAAGGTTTGACCACGTGATGAGTTTGTTGTCACATGAAAAGACGTTCAGCGCCAATTGACCATATTTTTAATAACAATTTATGAAAAAAAACGAAATAAACTATTTTAGTTATAGTGCACTTTTATAATGCTTCTATTATTTCACTTGACTTCGTCGTAAGGCAAAAGAAAACTATCAATTTTATGATCAATATCTGACGCCGCAAAAAACCTTATCATTCGTTAGGTATCAGGTTTTCGAGACGAGTTTGTTTTTTTCCTATTTAAATTGAATACATATCTCAACTAAACGACCTTCTAGAAAAGCGGTTTCAGATTGGAAACACTTAGAAACGAGTTCATTTATTTTATTAAAGACAGAGTTTGCAAACAGTTCCTCTGTCAATGCCCAAATATATTATAATTATAACGTACCTAGGTACTACCTAAAACTAACAAAAGTATAATTATACAGGGTGTAACAAAACAAGATGTACAAGCGGGAAACTGGTGAATCTACGTCGTATTTGGAGACGATTGTGTAATATAACTTTTTTAATATGAACTTGGAAATTTTTTTTTTCTTCTTCTCGCAAAAGTTTTCATAAGTATGGCAGATTAAGTAAAATTGCTCAAATTCTTATTAAAACGCGTTTTTTAATTTTGTTTTCTTTTTAGATAGTATTAATTTGAGTAAATTCATGATATTTGATATTAATTTGCAAACAAAATTCGAAAAAAAAAATCAACTTCGTACCTACTCAATTTTCTCGAAAACTAAGGGTCAAATAAAAAAAAAATATTTCACAAAATCGACTCCAAATATTATGTAGATTCACTGGTTTCCCGCTTGTACATCAAGTTTTGTTACACCATGTATAAGGGCACACGTAGGTAAAGGGATATGAAAAGGAAGTACACTTTTAGGATTTTGAAAGTTTATCTTATTAAATGTTTCTCTTTAAGTGTAAAACGCGAAGAAGACCAACACGCAACGCCAGGAACTGTCATGCTAGAAATAAACTGAAATCGTCCATTTACATTTATTTCTAGCATATGGTTGTTGATATTTTTGTTGACATTTCATCGACTATCTCCGATGAGTGTCTATGTCCCGTTTTTATGTTTTTTTATTCAATGATCCCTAATTTACGAAGTAGATCACCTGTAATGTAGGTTTTTAGGCATAGAATTTTAAATAAATATACGGAACTTACAATGTTTAAATATGTGTACGAATAATTCAGATTTTTCGACTTTGCTTTTATTTAGGGTTGGTACCGAGTTTTACAATCACAATAAGTACATACATACATGGAATATTCTACAACAATGACATCAAATCCATGCATAAGGCGTTTTATTTTTTTATATATTTTAATTTTTTTACCTCAGTTTAACCTAATTTTTAGCGGACTTTGTAGTAGTAAGTTTGTAAATGTCCATTTATGTACTTTCGCACGCATACCATAAATTGGTTAAATTCATATTATTTACTTTAAATTTGTCATAATTATAGGTAAGAAAACACGCATGATATTTTCACATTTCAGGTATTTAAATTATTTCCGATACTTTAGCAAATATTGATACGCATCCATGTAGCAAGTTTGTAGAAGGGAGCATATTTGTTTTTTTTATGAATTATCTTATATTTATAATTACTATGAAAGCCCCCAGAAGGCACGAAATATCAATTATATGATTATATTTTGCCCATATTTGCTCAAGTGGTCCACTTAGAGTAACTCCTGCTTTAATGGATACATCGATTATTATGAATAACTCAATTTGCATAAAACAAAAAATTTTCTGCTGGCTGGTACCAATTTCTCTGTTGAGTTTTTCAGAGTGAGGATCGATGGATCAAAAATTTGCCAACTGAGTCCCGAAAAAAGACCATTAAAATAAATAACTGAAATAACTAAGATTTCATTGTTTAGGGTCCTGATCCAAATGGTAGCTCGTAGCCGAAGAAAGATAGCAATGCAATTAATAATAAACAACAAAAGTCTGCGTACAGCAATTGATTTCTAGGTATAATAGGTTTAGCACGAAAATAGTGAATGTTGTTATTGTATATTACAACTCCCTTTTACTCGTATATCCTTGCATAATTTAAACATCTCAACTTCGCAAATTTAGTACCTACAAAGCTGTCAGTTATATGTATAAAGATATTATTAATACCATTTAAATGAGAATCTCTTCAGCTGAACTGAAAACGAGTAATTTATTTAGAGGAAATAAATGAGGGTATAATGTATACATTATACTCACCGGGAATTATTATCCTCCGTTTTATTTGCATATAATTTCCTATTGAGTATCAGAGACATACGAGAAGGAAGAAATGTATTACCTGACAGACTGTGTAATTGATTCACAGTTCGGATATCAGAAGAGGTAACTCAATTTTTGTGGGAATCGTTAGTAACAAGACGTAATTATTGCATTGGTGCAATTAAAAAAAATCTTCTAGAACTCAAAAGTTTATCAACGCGAATCCCTCTCGTAAATAACTTTAACCCTTAGCTAGGCATTTTTAAGTGAGGCGGTTTTATAAAGAATTATATTGAATTTACAATTTAAAAATATTTTCATTCGAAATACCCATTATTTGAGGTAGAATCGATTAAATTTAAATGTGTATTATATTATTTCGGGGTCCCATTGTTTTTATAATTTACCAATATTTAATTCATTGTTCAATCCTTAGAATTACTCAAAAATAGTATCTTCAGTGACATTAATTTAAGAGATTATAACCTTTGGTTGTGTATGAAATAACATAGCATTATTGTTGAATTTTCAGTTTGATAATTTTGACCATCTCAATAAACTAAGGAGCACACGTACAGACGTCGATATAGAGACGTCTCCAGAGGAGATTAACATTATACAATAATCCGTCATGAGAAAAAAAAGGGGATATACCAAGAGACAACAGTGGTCGAAAGGACCACTAACTAATGCCCTTATTGTTCATGGGATCGGGACAAGTAAATTGAAACTCCATTCAGATTGTTGAAAATAGACGAGTATTTTATTGTATTATATACTTTTAGAACGCTTATGTTTTTATTTTAAATAAAAAAATAGTTATTATCTATAATACATAAACATGCTTGTAACTTATTTGATTACAGCTTAGACTCAATCATGGCTATGACTTTCATATATTTATTTATAGTTTACAAAATTTATGAAATACAAGTAAAAACTTCCGCAGTTCCTTTTCAAAGCCTTATTCGATAGCTTTCCTAGTTCACAATAAATATTGTTTAAAAACGGTTTTCTGAATACAAAACAGGAAATCTTGAAAGCGTAAAACATTTTACCATATACATTTGAACTGTTTCATATACATGAACTGAAGCAGAGTAAGTGCAACGATACATCAAGCACGACAGTGCATCTTCACATAATTTATCACAAGCTCCGCCTGCATGGCTCCAACCTCGATGTGTGATTTAAATCATTGCAATTATGTTTAATGCATTCATTTTGTGTTCAGATACCTTGACGTCGCGTGCTTCTCCTGCCAACGGGGGTCGTTTGGCCGCGCACTGCTGCGAACCGACAATATATTTATAATCCACCGAGCCACGATTCAAATGATCCATAATCTATACTATAAGAATTTCTGAATAAAATCTTCAGCGGTATTTGAATAGCAGAGGTTGCTGAATTAAATTGCGCTTTAATAACATTCATAATAAAAAAGATTTAAAATAAAAATAAGAGGTATCTGCAAGTTTGTAAAAACAAAACTGGCTAACTAGCATAATTAAATACCGCATTTTCTTTCTTTTTTTTTATTTATTATATGACTCATTAAGCTAGTTATCTGGTATTTGGGGGTTCGTGCCATTTTTAGTAATATGATACATTTTGAGAGTGTCCAAATCCTTGTAAACGATTCCCTGGGTTTAATCCTAGGACTGAAATAAACGATTATCTAAAAATTATGGTAAGAAACCTAGACAGACACGTGAAGTAATTGAAAGTAAATACTTAATACGCTTCAAAGCTTGATGGTTGGCCGTTCAGGTATCAAAAATATTTAATGATTTGGTTAAATGGTAATTTTCCCACTGCTACGAGCTTTGTGAAGTTTAATAAATCTGTTATAATATTTTAATATATTTTAACATTCACGTTATTGCAGCTTCGTTTGCGCTAGAAAGAGCTTACGCCCCACGTTTGTTGTTTGTAATTACGGTTAAGCAATAAATAGCTAATAAATATTTATTATTGATTGGTTGACATAGGCGACAAATTTATAGGTTTAGTACAAGTAGATTAGATCATACTTTAAAACTAGTATATCCAAACCTGTCATTGAAACCGCAATTAAATATATTCATATCCGTTTAAAACATTTAAACAAAGGACTAACGTTTTACAACCTAAGCTGTTTATGAAGTTAATGTTACCCGATGGTGCAATAAGAAAGATGCAACAATTAAATAATATGTTAATAGGTAACTTATCAAAATACGTTAAAAATCAGGTGTAATTCAGTTTGAGGATCAAATAAGGGGGAATTTCAAAGGCATATTTTTGTTTTGAGTGTTCATAATAAATCAAACCAAACAAAATTACAAATGAGAGCCATGTACATGATAATGAACTTATATGGATTAATCAGAAAATAAAACATCGTACATTACGTGGAATACTTATAAGATTTTCCGATTATATTGTGCTTTTATGTGCGAAAGTATCTCCTTTCCGTTTTAACACTAAATTAATAGTCGTAATTTAAATAAAATTATCACTTCATCTATTAATCATGTATTTCACATGGTTTTGCCTACAAGTCAAATTAATATACATTTCTCAAGATGTTAATTTCAACAAAACAAATTCTTTACTTTAGTAATGTAGTTACAGTAATAGTTTAATACTCAAACCAATGGATTGTTGCTCTATAGTAACTTTTATTAGATAGCTGAACGTTTTGCATAACAATAGATACCTACATAGATTCTTGGATAGGGTCAATCAAAACATTAAAAATAATCTAAATAAGACAATTCAGAATTTTCACTTTGCATTAAGTAAAACCTTTTTAAATATTTTGAATCATATATGGTAATTCACAATTTCAGATTGCTAAATTATTTATATTTCGCTAAAATAACATTATTATTAATAATATATTTCTATTGTAAGAGCCGTATGTCGTGATGTAACAGCTCGCTTGCAGATGCCCATATCCCCCTGGGGCTTTATTCGGGACAAAAGTCAATCAAAAGGGCGAGAGCATCAAATACCTGGGAGTCGTACATGACAGAAAACGGCAGAGTTCATAAAGAATGGTTAGTGCGGCTTTGGAGTAGCGGGCGCCGACATTCAACAGTATGAAAGCTAATTTCTGGAGATCGGATATTTACTCGGTAAAAAACATTGTACCGCCTTTATAACTCCCTGCATCACACCTGTTCTCCTCTATGGCTGCGAATCGTGGCACCTAACAAACCAGGGCCCAAGACAGCAGACTTCTGATTTTTTGAGAAATAGGGTGTCTTAGAAGAATTTTGGGTGTGCGGTGGTTTGACTTTGTAAGGAACACAGAGGTGAGGCAACGGACACAGCAACCCTTGGTATCTACTGTCATCCGGCGAAGGCGTTTCGGCTGGCTAGCCCATATACTACGTATGCCTCCCGAGAGCCTTAACCATGCTTGCCTATTTTACAAGGCATCAGGTTCTCGGGCGTCCCTGGTCGTCCACTGTTGACAATTCGTCGGCAGTTTGCGTCAGAGCTGCGGACGTGGACTTGACTTGGGAGGAATGCACGGGAGCTAGCGGCCGATCGCTTGGCCTGGAGGCGGATAACGCATAATGAAAAATGTATCCCCACTATATATTAGCTAGGTATGGTACCTATCGATTATATAATATTTTGGGTCCCGAAGAAACTCCTTGTTACAGGTCACCCCACCAAGAATATTAAAATAGATGATGTTAGATTCTTAATGTGAGAAGTTATATTTTTTTTTAAATATATATGTCAATTCATGTAGTTACCTATTAGTACAAACTTAGTTTGAAACGACGTAAGTTCAATGAATACGATTCAATTATCGAATTTTGCCCAACTGAGATTACCATCATTGTTGCGTGGATAAATAGAAATTATTCAAGTATGGTATTTCTCCTGGAAAATCAGTTAAAGCAGTACATTCTTCTTCTTTGCGTCAACGATTGCTGCTATGCAGTGCATGTTCGGACATCTCTAGATCCCGCCGGGCCTGACGTCTTTTGCCTCTTCTCAGGCTCGCATTCCATGTAGCTCCCGTCGAGTAATCCTAAAGATAGTACGAGGCACCCAATGGTTATTACGACACCTATATACTTTAGTCAAGAAATTAACTGGAGTCGTAAGGACATATACAAAAAGGTAGGGTAAAGTATAATAGAAATATTGAATAATTTCCTAGTTATTGGTCCGATAAATCAGAAGGCCTTCAAGGACGTCCCAGCCATAAATGGTGGACGACATTAGTGAAGTCTGCTGAAGACAGTGGATGGGGGCGGCGCAGAATCGGGAGGAGTGGAGACGAGCAGGAGGGAGGCTTCATGTCCAGCACATGGGACCTCAACCCGTGAATCTACATGATGATGAGATGAAAAACAATAGTTGCATTTTAACAGCAATCGTTTCAGAAGAGGTTAGATGCTTGTGTGCTATTTATCCGATTCAGACCATACAAAAGTTAAATCAAAAAAAATACTTAGTACATCTTCCACTTTTTCATTTATTTTGACCAGTTAGCGCTTCCAGTACCCCTTTAACGGGCAACTTCAGACGGTCTGACAGATTGATTCCTAAGATATATAGTTAATTTAATGTTATATGTACATTTTGAACATGTAAGTACTGATCCCGTTTCTGTTAAATCAAACGGAGATACTGAAAGGTCTACTCCTTAGAATGGGGATGCTTTTTACCGCCTCAGCCCCGTTACAAACGCCGTTTATCTGTATTTTCACACACTGATATCGTTCGGTGAAAAATAACGAATTCCTATAATAGGTGATTCTGAATTGTGAGTTGAGTTATCCCCCGCCCTCACCACGTGTTGCAAACGGCGATCGTAAACAATCTGGACTTCCTTTTTCAAAACAAAAAGAAATTTAATATTCCACTATGAAATTTACGCGTGTAAAAGCATGCGCTGTCAACATAACTGTATCCTCCGAATAATGCCAATAATCTTTCTCGATATACAGCCGTAGTCCTCGGTAGACTGTACCTATAAAGTAAGACTAGAGATTTGACTACTTTCTATCCTGTTTCATATATCAAAAACAACATCATGTTGGCATCGACTTCCTTTTTTTTATACCTCGTAAAGAGGTGTTAGTCGTCAATAGCTACCGTGCCCATTAGTCACGGTATCTGATTATTGACGATATGATGTTTTCCGAAAAAATTACAAAACAAACATTTAATGCAAACAAGGGAACGCAATAACAGGCCAAAATTATCCATGTACAAACTAAACGAAACAAATTTTCCAAAGTGCCAAATTGTAAGATAAAATAAGTTACATTGCCACGTTACGCTAAAATATACTATTTAATTTTCTCCAGAGTACATAAAATGAAAATTGATAAATAAGCCAAGCCAAATTATACGGGACAATAAAAGGTTTATCAATGTTCATGACGTAGCACCTCTAGTTAAGATAAATCGTTGAGTTCATGTGTCAAAAGATAAACTGATTTACTGTATCCTTTCTCGTTTAAAGCTTTTTCTCTTGGCTCAAGTTATTTCGTATGTTACCACCTCATAGGAAATTGAAACATTATCTTATACGGCAGCCATATAAAAATTTGTTCAAATTACTCGTATTGACTAGCTGGAAAAAGCTACCCAAAGTTTCAACCCTTAAAAATTTGATTATTAACCGTCTGCTTCGTTTCAGGCGTGAGTTATGTTTGTTGCGTATGTATAAACTCGCTTTTCGCTTTTGAATTACTCAAGTACGACATAGAATCATATGTAGACTATTTTCACATTACGTTAAGTCACCTTACTACGCAAATAACTAATTTTCAAAAGGGTTTGCATGAAAATAACATGAAATTTTTTTATGTTATTTTAACGATGGTTTGGTAGAAATTGGCGCTGAGTGATGAAAGGGTTTAAGCTAAAAGTTTTCTATGAATAAAAAGTCCTTGACTGTAATAAATTTACTAGACCGTCGCTTAGTGCCGATAAAACAAGTCAATCGGACATTTTATATGAACGTGATTATGTAAAGTTAGCATATTCAATTTAGTTGAATATTCAGTTCTTTAAGAGTGTATTGAGTTTAAGATGTTGAATGTTAGAGGATAGATTACTGCGAAGTCTGTTATTCAAGTGTTTCGGTTTAGTGTTTTTCAAACCTGGTCTATCCATTAAATAAGAATAAAATCAAATGGTTATTAGTTAGGATGCATTCGCGTTAGTTTAGTTAGTTATTTAATTAACTTTAATCATAAATAAATCAAAAATTGAAGAAATTTATTGTTCACATTTTACAATGACAAAATTAAAACGAAATAAATAAAACAAATTAGTACTCCAATTTACATGTAGTCTTACTTAAATGTTTCGTTAAGATATTATGTATTAAACGTATAGAACTCATACAGTGATGTAACAAACTCGATATACAACCCGAACGAACTGGTGAATCTACATCCGTTTTGAGATGATTGTGTTAAATGACTTTTTATCATAAGATTGAAAGAAATATTTTTTTCTCTACAATCATGGTGACCCAAATCGCTCACATAATGATATGTTAATAACAATTTTGCAAAAAAAAATGATTTAAAAAAAACGTACTTCACACTCCATTTGTTTCGAATTTTTAAGCTCCTTGAAAATAAAAATTCTTAACTTACCTTGTACAAATTAAAAGAGTGTGCGTAGGTTTTATTGAATTCAAAATATCCACTAAGTAAACTCCAGCTATGTTTGAACCCATTATTATAAATACTTTTTATGAGAGATTTTCCGGTGTTATATAATAAAAGACATTCATTTATTTTAATTGGTTGATTAATATTATTGAACCGAAGTAATTTGTTTAGAATAGTACTGTCTAAACTACACTACTTTCCCATTTCTCCGCACCGCACTGGTGGCATAGAGCACTGCATTGGTGCAACAAGTGCAATGTATTTTATTTTATATATTTTTTTATTTTTCAGTACATATACAAACCATTCACAGGTGTGAATGTTCCGTTTACATATATCACAGATAACAGTGACATTGATATACAAAATTATTTAAATAAATAACCAATAAAAAATAATAAGCATATATATATGCTCATAAAATAACTAAGCAATGAAACAATTAAAAACCTAAAAAGAGAAAAACATAAACAAAAATTTAAGAGTGTAATAATTATTTTTTCAAAAAATAATTATTACTTACATGTATTCTAATCCATGTAGCAGTAGAAAGACATGTCGTATAATAAGTAGACAATACGTCGTTTAAAGCAAATTAATTTCTGTTTATATTAATTAATTACGAATAATATCGAGATTTTTTTTTAAACGGTAATTAAAATAAAATACCTGATTCCTGCTATTCATTGTCTACCAGAGCTAGATTTAGAGTAATATAAAATAAAATTATAGTAATATAACACTAAAATGACATTTTCGGTACAAAGATATATAAACCATAAAAAAAAGTATCATAATTTCATTATTTTAATTTCATTACTAAAAACCTGTTCAGTGACAATCAAATAAGCTACTTGCTCCCCGACTACTTATTTTGTTTGCATTTTAATCTGTAGATATCTTGAATCATTTGATCAACATATCAAAGAGAGTTTAGCCTGTAAAAAATGCAACAATCGAACCGAATTATCGCATTTGTACCGCATTTACATACTCCACAAAGTAATTTAATATCCGCGTTGTATTTTAATGATTGATTGATTGAAATTATTACCATTATTATTAATGGCGATGATATAAAATTGTTATTGATAGTTCCCCCGGAGGGTAAAGGAAAAATACTAGATATGAGTCCGTAAATCAATAAAAATGTAAATATAGGTAAGTATTTTTGAAATATATTCTTTATTTGTCATCAAATGATGCAGGTTATATTTACCGGAAGAAACAAAAAAAATTGATAGTAAATAACAACTCGATAATAATAAACACTTACTTTTACTTATAATATATTTTTTTTAACATGTTATACAATAAATACACTATAATATGTATTAGACAATATGATGTCATTTATCGGGCGTGGCGAATTGGCTTGCATATTTTAGTATATTATTGAATGATAGTAAGCAAGCTAGTTTCAATATTTTCCATCTTGAAGATGTCTGCCAATTTTAATAATAATTTTAATAATACTGTTTTGACGTGATCTTTCAAACTGTACTAGCCAGCAGAAAAAAGAAAAATATTTATTTACGCTTATAAAAAACGCACTTTAGGCTACCTAACGTTATAAAAATAATTGTACGCTATGCTATTATACGGTGTTTTTTTAAAACGCTAAATAGTATGTCATCATGGCGCCGGATTAATATTACCTATACCTACATTGATTTTTTATGCTTTTTTTTATTTTTATTAAAGAAAAAAGAAATCTATGCATTCTTATGATATTTGCACATATTTCAATTTGTAAATACTATTTTCAATAAAGCCTAAGCAGCTTGTGCTTGAAAATAGGAATCGAGTCGTGTCGAAGTGGGGATTCGAACCGACGATCTCTGGACTCAGAGACCTCGACGCTTCCCACTGGGCCACCACCTTTGTTTACTCTAGTTCAATAATATTGCCTCCTTCAATCTTGTAGTTTTTTAAAACAAATTATTTAACGTAAGAAAGTGAGTACCTAACACAAAACATGAACTACTTAAACTTAGTAACATATTTAGATATTCTCCTTATACCTATCTTTATGCTTTTAGGAATAATCTAATTCTTTCTTTTTTTTTAAATTGATTTATTTTACATGCAATCTTATGATATTTGTACATTATTTCAATTTGTACGTTTTTGTCCGCTTTTAGGTATGCGGATGTAGCTTCCCTACCCTAGCTTTGTTTCGAGTAAAGCTTTTTAGTAAATAGGTGCATATAAGAAAAACATTATTTAAGCTCCATATTTTTTTAAAGCCCTTCAATACCTTAACACTATGCATGCATTTCTCACAGATGGGATATTTCTTACGGTACGGTAGGTCTAAATGGGTTAAAACCAAAATGTTAAAAAAGCACTTAAATAAAGATGAATAATATTGCGAACGCTCTCCTTGTTATATTTTTCTGCATATTCTCGATGCATATAATATATGGGCTATGTGACTACTAGCACAGCCTGAGAAGTAGATAAAAAACGCTCTGATTATTTATGAAAAGAGTTGAAAAAAGACAATGTCATTATAAATGTGATTCAATGAGATGTAATATATTGATGTAATGGGTTTTAGTACCGATCCATAATCAGCGCAAAAAAATTGGGGAGCGCGCTTTTGCAGTTGCGGGCCCTGTGGCTTGAAATGCTCTCCCACCAGAAGTGCGCAACTGTGAGAGAGAAGTGATGTTTCGAAAGAAACTTAAGACACATATATTTTCTCAAAATATTTTGATTAATTTTGATAATGGTATTTTCTACTCAGAAATTGAGTTTTCACTCACTTTAAATTTCCCGAGCCGTTTAATTCAATATTTGAAGCGCCCTTGAGGTATATTTATACGAAAACGGCGCTATATAAATTATCCATAATAATAAAGAACAATAAACATAAATGTAAACATTCGGCACACCCAGCACGTGCCCTAGGGGCAGTGGAGCGACAACATCCAAAATTATAAATTAAGAGTATTATATTATATTTTTAAAAAAAAGAAGCTTTTTTTCTGTTTAGTGACAGTTAGTAATAATTATTATCGATTCGAGACCGAGATCAAACCAAAATATTGTATTATAGTATGGGGAATACATGTAATGTATTTTACATAAAAAAAATATTAATATAATATAGTGATCTAAAAATCACATAGCTCATATTTGATGTGCACCAACGACATCTTAAAATCCAATAATCTTTGCATTCATCCAAATCAGTTTATAGTGTATAAAATAATCAATTAATGTACCAAATAATACATTTTAAATACAGCTATTTAAATTATTGTTATTAAAACCGTCATAAAACACCTCAATAACATTTTATTGTGTTTTAAATAAATTGATGTATCAAATTAACGTCCTGCTGGTAAATTATTCAGGTAGCTGCTTTACTAAATAAATTGATTTGCTATGAGGTCATATCTTGTTTACTGCTTCTATGCGCCAGTACATTACATATTTTTTATTTCGATAAATAATTGAATATTAAATCAAATGGTTCCCCTCGGCGATTGAATAAGTGCTCGTCATTTGAAATTATTATCTTCTGGATGTGTTCATCAATATTAATATTGGATCCATCAAACCCTTTCGTTTAAATTTTATCAATGTTCGTTATCAACCATGCAAGACTTCATAAACATATCGTATGTGTAAGAAATTATAGACCTAGGATCGATACATCATTTTACATCATTTTATAAATAATTTTTATGTGTAAACATAAGTATTTACGTGTTATGCTACTATTTCATGTTATTATTATTTCAAATTTCTCTTACAGCAGATGTATTTTTATGATTAGTGTACGATTTTCCTCCGATAGCCCTGGGACTGTTAGCAGGGTGCTCGCTTCCTACAATATACGCGATGTTCGTTTAATACAAATGTCAATCCAGGAAAGTGACGGGAAAAGGGACTTACGGTTTTCTCCTTTGGCACGGCTCTCCAGAATTGCACTTGACTTGTTTTGTTTCACTAAATTTAACGATAATTATTGATAACTGGAGCACGGCTCTTCGGTATCGGTTGCTGTTGTTGATCCTTGAGGTTATTGACTCAAATATTAATAAGTCAGTCCTGAACAATTGGAATTAAAAAATAAAACTTCTTTAGGCGTATTTGATTCACACGGGCTATTTTCTATTTAACTAAATTTTAATCAAATGTATCACAGAGCAGTGAGGTGTTTGTTCATCGTCAAAATTCCAGAAATTATTATTTATTTATTTCATATTGCTTGACTTGCGAAATAAGCTTCCACGGTCCCATAAATAAAACGCAAATGTGAAAATCTCCATATTTATTGGATTAAGTCCGCAGCCTTAGTTCACGATTTGGAGTTTATTATCCATTATGAAGGAATATACGTCAGATCAGGGGTAATATAAAATAAACCCCGTGAATAAAACACACATAAATGGCACAAGTGTTTTAGATCAGGTCGTATTTTATCAGAAAACATTTACTAAAACGCAAGCCTGTAAATGTTACGAAGTGACGTAAATCATTTATATTGTTTAATAAAAATCTGGAATGTAAACAAACCTTAATAAATAAGATTTTTGTGAATTTAAAGCATGTTGCCCTTAAATCATTCGTTCATATGTAGTGAATTTATTACTAGTGAATGATCTCTAGCATTATTTTTCCCTTCCAAGAGAGAGAAAGAAAGGTGAAGCGCCCAGAGAAATTCATTTTTAAAAACATTGTAATAATACTATAACGACCCCTAAAAATTGAGATTAACGTTGACGAAATAAATAAAATGAAATAAAGTTTTAAAATTTAGTGATGATAGAGCACCAAGTGTTGAATCTTTAAGAAACTAGAAAGACAATCATTCTCATTGTCCACAACGTGCTCCACTTAGGAGCAAATGTGGCGAAAGAAGAATAGAAGAAACACTAGTAAAAAACAAAAGCAGATTTTTACTGCATAGCATATATGTACATATATATTATGGGTTTGCAATTTATTTTCTCGTCCCATTAACATTCCAACCCACCTCTGTAAATGGATGGTTCCGGCTGCATTTTGCCCGGTAGGTACAATGTATTATCAAGAGCGCATTATCCATCATTACCCCTTAGTAGGGAGGCTGTGGTGTCCGCCAATTGCAATTATTACTGAAACCAGTGTGAGGAACAAATATCTACTAAAACAATTAAACGATTCTCTCCATATACGTGCGCCTGAGCGCTGCATCATATCTCAGCGCCCTACATCATCGAAACGTAATTTATGGACTTTTGACACGCGATCAGCGCTTTAGAGATGCGCGAAACGTGAATAATAATAATCGAATAACTTATTCAAACATAAGAACCTAGATTTATGCTAGCTAAAACGTGCCCAAGAACTAATAATGAAGCAACAATTTCTCTGCAAGCTGTTGGCACTGATAACTAGGATAACGAAACGATAATGAAACGATAATGAAACGATAATGAAACGATAATGAAACGATAATGAAACGATAATGAAACGATAATGGAACGATAAATAAATAAAACAAACAGTTTAGTGATCAAGCCGTTCCATCTTATCAGTTGTAATGCATCCAAAAATCGCAGGCTAAATATATTGTAATTAAATTTATTTATTCAACGAATATTCTGGGCAGAGATCGTACATATATGTACTATACAGGTTGGTACGAGGTGGCGTTTAGGGATCTTATATTGACGATTACCTGTGAATTTCTATCGATACAAAGTTGATATCGACCTCGTACCGAACAGTATCTACATGTAGATATATTGGTCTTCTCTGCCCTGGTGTCTATAATAACCCAATGAAAATAAATATATTCGACCTAACACATCCCGAAATCACATAACAGTATAGTCGAGTAAATATAAGGTTTTAGATTGCATTAAAGACACATCAGTTAATTGGGTTTTACATAATAGAGCGCATTTTTCGTGATTTTGTATTTTCATTAAAAATGATCTTTGGTGATAATTAAAAAAATTTCTTTTCCGGGAAAATTTTCATTACATAGTTTAAAACGTATTTAAAATTTTGTACAAATTCACCGTT
>JAGVSP010001114.1:0-91305 GCA_022494985.1 Micrasema minimum
TTTATTTAGGTATGATTTTTTTATAAGAAAAATCAAACTGACAGAAAACAATAAAGTATTTATTAATTTTAATAGAAAATCACATAAAATGAATAATTTACAAACAAATTTAGCAGTGGATCGAAGTAGACATTTTTGAAAAAAGTTACCCTGTTGCATGCACTATCACCAATCCTTCAAACCATGTTTGTACATATTATAATGAATAATTATTATCGACTGTAATGAAATTTTCATTGAACAATAAAAATTACCAGCTGCATAGTCAATATTATAAACTACGTTATTTCAAACACATAGATAGTTTATCATAATGATAATAAGAATTCTTTGATCAGAACTGAATTCATTTTATGGGCCAGATTATAATGGAAATTTAGAAAGATAATCTTGACCACAACTGGTAATTTTTGTAAGATGTTCGAAGTTATTGTAAGTTTTATTGAAGAATTTGTCAAAGCCGAAGCAATGAGACTACGATATTTTATTAGTATTTTGTTTCTACTATGTACATATATATATTATGGAAACTTACAGGTGAAGTACTGTCCCTCAGGCTTCCATTCATTATTTCTGAATTACTCATCTCATTCATTTCTGACATAAGATGAGCACGCAGTTGTTTATTCCTAGAAATAACAAATTAGAGTCTGAATGTGGTTCCATAATGTTGCAAACTCAAAATAAAATTTACCATGGAGTAATTTCCATTTTCTATCACAATTAACATGATTTTTATCATGCCATAAGTAGTTGTTTTGTTTGATTTTCACACAAAAGAAGACATAATATTTTTAAATGCTGAATATAAACATCTGACAAATAAATACAGTGACGTTTTTTGGAACTGTGCACATTATGTACCTATTTATTAAGCCATAGGTATGCATCATATAACTAAAATAATTGCACTATCCTTACGAAGAACTACATTAAGAAATCCATTAGTCTTTGAATAAAATTGTTTAAAAAAATAATGTGTTGTCAATACCTGGCATCGAGCTGCATGATGTGTTGCTGCGCTTGTGACAGCTGTTGCGTGACGTTGCAGAGTTTCTCCTCAAGTGCAGCGGACTCCACACACTTAGAAGAGTACTTCTCCGACAAGGAGAGGATCTCTTGCTTTATCTCTTCCATCTCCTCCCTAACACACACAAAACTGCCCGCTTAAGGTTTTAATTGCACCAAGTTCAAATTATTGTGATATAAGACAATGTCAATAGAATGAAGGCTGACTAATTGAAATGATCTATAAATGAAAAATCTTTATATTTAGATACAAAAGATGTACAGTAGATGTAAATATGCCACTCTTCACTTCTTTTTAAGACGTTCTGATGAACTGACTGATTTTGAGCAGTGCTTGATTTCACACAACTGATATACATATTATGTAAATCTACCTGGGCATAAACAACATCTGAATCACCAAAAGGAGTTTCTGTATTATCAGCCCGTTGCAAACATGTCATTTTTTCTACGGCATGTATGAGAGAAAAAAAAAAACATTTTTATATCGTCAGGCCAGTGCCAAAACTGCAAATCTGTAGAACGTCGTTTTGAGAAGTTGAGTTTTGGAATTAAAATTTGGCATTATAAACCTACAATGTCATCTACAAATACTGATCTATTCCAAATTAAACTGAATAATAGCTTACTGATGTCTCGTATGCAGCTGAATGTCAACTCCTTGCTGAGTGCGAGTAGCAAACTCCCTCTTGAATTTGCTGACCTCCTTCTGCACTTCACTCTCATGGGCCTTGCGCATAGCATCCAGAGCTGCAAGTGTAGCTTGAGTTTCTTCAGCCAGAGCTTGCTCTTTTTCCACTCTGAAACATGTCATATCATTGTGATTAATATAATATTTTAATTGATGTTGCCAACGGATTTTAACTACTCTATTGTAATATGTAAACAAGGCGTTAAATACCAATATCAAAATAGAATTTTCTCTTGTAAGTTCTCTTACAAATATGAACTTTTTAAACAAATATGACAATTTTATGCATCAATAAAATGAAATAAAAAATTGAAAAGATAAAATCCAGCTGTCAAAAATATTTTGTATGAGAAAAATCAGATAAAAAATTATTGGTTTTTGGCTCGTAGTTTCTTCATTAGCAGATTGATATGAACATAGTACTCACATAAGTATTTGCACAACTTATGTTACTAACATTTATTTAATTTTAGTTCTAAACAACTATTGCAAATACTAAACTTTTACAGTACTTATAGATAGATATATATAAAAAGCGTTAAAAAAATATGACTCACCGAAGTTGTTCCCTTTCAGCACGGTGTTTATCCTCCAACTCTTGTATGATCCTCCTATGAGAACTTTCCATAGCGAGCAATCCTTTCTCACACAGTACTCTGAGCTGCTCAATCTCGGCTTGGTAACGTTGGCAAATAGAATCTCCCTGGAGATCGGCATTGATTGTCTTGTGATAGGCTGATCTCAGCTGCTCCAATTGTTGGGAATATTCCGAATCCAGGGTTCCGAGACGACGTTCCAATCGCCTCGCTCGCTCCTTTAACTGCGTCTGCTCTTGCTCGTGCTGAACTTTGAGATGCTGGCATTCAGATTGGTGATCAGTTATCTAAAAATAATTTCATAAACGCTTCGTCAGAACAATCAATTAATATTATTTATATATTTTACAGGCAAAATAAAAATTTTAACAAAATTATCAACATTTCCGTTATGTGCAATTCATATAAAGTCATAAATGAAAAAAATATTGATTTTTAAAGAGATGAAGTGGAACTTTTTCAAATTTGGAACTATTGATATTCAAGCATTTACAGGGCTTATGGCCTGTCATAAGTGGCGACTTGACATATATAAACATTCTCCATTCTGCTTATTAGCAATATCCACACCAAGTAACATTTTTTATTTTTCCTTATAAGTTACATGTTCCAAACGCATCCACCTGTGAGTTGCTAAAGACATCTATGTATGTATTGACATTGAAGTGAAGTATTTTATTAGCCAATTACTTATTTTTTTGTAATTAAGATCTGTTAGAATTAAATTAATTACTAGTAATCGCCTGCAGATGCCTCTGTAATTCATATTTTTACTTATATTTAGACCAGGATTTTATATTACAACATTTTGAGTGTCTTCAAATACTTGCACACAAAAATTGTTGTTCATTTTGGATACTATACTGTTCTCAAGTGTTTTACTTTAAATTAGTATGTGCTGAAGTATTTATAAGTTGTATGGAATATTTGAATGTGACATTGTTAACATAAGTTATGGACCTGCTGCTTGAGTTGTTTGACCTCAGCTTCACTACGCTGTGCCCTGCGCTGAGCTGATTTGTGCTGCTGCTGTAAGCTGCTGACTAATTCCTCTGCAGTCCTCGCTCGCCCTCTCACCAGCTCCAAACTCCTCTTGCTCTCTACGCCTTTCTCTTGTTCTTGTTTCAACACTTCTAAAGAATCCTCATGCTCTGATTTTAGTCTGAAAAAACATTTTTAAAAATAGAACCATTCCAAATAAAAACAAAAAATTACAAAATAACTTAATAAAAAGCTAAATTTACCTGCTAATGGCATTTTGTAATCGCAGACAATG
The DNA here is from genome assembly GCA_022494985.1 of Micrasema minimum. NCBI lineage: Eukaryota > Metazoa > Arthropoda > Insecta > Trichoptera > Brachycentridae > Micrasema > Micrasema minimum. The sequence goes on from JAGVSP010001114.1 coordinate 3,593, forward strand.
TTGACAAGGAATATGACTCGATAAGGCTTCTACACTCTTCTTCAATGATTCACAAAGATTCAATACTCCTTGGACTTGAGATTTACTTTCAAGTTCTCCGTTTATATTTTCTTTGTTTTCAATATCATTGCCAATTTGAAGGTGTAAATGCTTTACAACCATGTCTACCTGCCGTAAAGCATCACTGATTTTAATCAGGTCTTGTTTATTATCAGCATATTCATCAGTAAAGAGTGCTCGGCATTCATTGGAGAAATGCTGGAATAAATATATGAACTCCGCTTCTTGAGTAGGATCAGAATCTAATGATGTAACTACATTTTCATCTTGCACTCCATTAGAAAATATATCTTGGATGTTTGAAATATCTGAAGAAGAATTACTTTCATAGCCTCCAGAACAAACATAAATTTTAGCATCAATCAAAACTTTATGAGCAATAACATCTGCAAGCTGGTAGAGCAATTGACGACTGTCAACTGCAGTTCTGTCTTCGTTAATTGGTGATCTTAATCTTACACTTGTTAAGCACTCTTGATAATGACTAGTTATATCTTCAATGGCTTTTTTCATTTCGATAGACAGTTGTTCATGGGCTACTTGAAACCATTTTTCTAAAACAGATTGCTGGGTAGCTACTAATGTAAATCGCGCTGCTTTTTCAGTATCTATTTGTGTGGAGTAATATTGTGCACATCTAGTCATAACATGAGAAATTTCTGAATTGATTAATTCGTTATTTACTATATCTTGCGCTTTGCTCCAAGTTTCTTGAATTCTTATGTTTTCTAAATTGGTTCTATGTTGATCAAAATTGACATCACTTTCGGATTGACAATTAAGAGCTTCTATTATTAGGGCTTTGGTAAGTTCTATCATTTTTTCAGATTTATACTGATTGACTGATACTGTAATTTCCTTTTGCAACACTTTAAGTAATTCCAATTCTTTACTTCTTGAAGCGTTTTGAGAAGGGTTTGAGCATTTTTCAAATGTACCGTTACTGATTAAATTAATTTTTCTCGATAATATTTTTGCTAAGTAGTCCATTGATGTTTTACATAATGTTTGGCGTTTGACATGAGTACCGTTTAACTTAGATTGTAATGATGTGACCAATTGACTAGTTTCTTCAATTTCTGATTTGATTAATCCTTTGACCAAACCTTCTCCATTAATACCTGTAACGGCATCGTTAATTCTGCTTATTAATACTGCTTCGTAAGCCAACTTTTCTGCAAGAAACTCTAAATTCCTTCTTTGATTAAATTCTCCAGTTTGTAGTAATGCACACTTCTTTTTGTTGATGTCTAAAAGCTTATCTCTTAATTGTAACTCTAGTTGGTGGACAATATTGATTACAGAATCATTAATATCTCCGCCTTCGTAAATACTTTCAAATGGTAAAACACACTTATCAGTACAGTCTTGTAGCTTTTGCTAACATCTGTAAGACAACGTTCAATTGTTTTCATACTGTATGTTTTATCCAGGATCGGTGAAGGAGATCGTCTATTCCGAGATGATCTTATAGCGCTTACTTGACAAATGCATTCATTAACTTTATTCCTTGAGGATATTACAACATTTTCCAGACTCTGGAGCCTGTCTAGCAAATGTCTATGCGGAGAACTTGAATGGCTTTCTGAGCTATCGGCACTTGTAATATCATTTGCAATGTGACTTAATGAATCGCATGATACTGCAAAATCTCGTTTACTTTCAAGGGCATTACCTACTTTGGTTTCTAATGAACTAAGCCGAATGAGCATTTTCATTGGTTCAGAACTTGTAGCACTGTCTAAAGATTTTCTTCTTAATCGAGCATTTAATCGTTTAAGAGCTTTACTATCACGATCTTTATCAGAAGATGGTGACTTTTCTTTAGTGGGTGAAGGAGGTTTAGATGGTGGCTGAATTACAGGAGGTGAACTTGACAAAGCATTCCCTCCTTCTAAAATGGAAATTTTATTTTCTAACTCTACCAATTTTTCTTCAACTTCCTTTCCAATCGAAAATGAATCCTTTCCTTTTAAGGACAAACTTCTCCTTTTATCCCTTGATTCTGACTTTTGGAGTTTATGTTTAAGAGCTCTCACTTGTTTATCTGATAATGACAATTTAAGCGTTAGATCTTGTATTCTAGCAGCCATCATAGATATTTGTGACTCATTATTTTCTTCTCTGATTTGAATGTCTCTCCGTAAACTGTGATTTGTGAGCTCTAACTCGTCATATAAATTATGGGACTCTCTCAATTCTCGCTTCATGGCTCTAATTTCTTGGATCGCTTTTTCAAACCTGCATCTTAGTTCATCGTACTCTTCAATTATTTGTTCTTTGTCCATAGATTCCAATTCTTGCTCCAAATCTATGTTTGCTAATTCGCTTAATGATTCTACACTTCTTCCTTTTCCACGAATAATTGATAAACTACTACCTCTTCCTTCCATATCTCTTATCTTCATATACAACATTTCATTTTCTTCAGCTCCTCGAGTGAGTCTATCATTCAATTGAGACAGTTCAGCTTGTAATTGTTCTATTGTCTGCTGTCCATTTTCCAGTTGTCTATTTAAAAGAACACAGTGATCAGTAGATTCTCTTAAAAATGCTTCTGTTTCTGAAAGCTTACTTTCCCATAAACTTTTATCTTCGTTATACATTTTCTTCAAAGCTTCCAGGTTTTCAGCTTCTTTTGTTCTTCTGTTAAGTTCATCTTCAGTGTGTTGAAGTGTAGCTAATAATTCATCAATTTTCTTTTCTCTTAGAACAGATTCAGACTTTATTTGCCTTAATCGTTTTAACTCCTTTTCCGCTGAATTAACATCATGTTGAGCAATCTTTAACTTTTTCCGAAGATCATCAATTTCAATTGCTTGCTTATCAATAGTAGATATGTAAGAAGTTTTCAAAGGCTTAATAATATCTTCCTTTCTTATTTTATCAATAACAATAGGAGCATATGGATCTAAAATGTCTCTATATGATCTGTCTTGAAGGTTGTCAGGTTCATCAATATCGGAAGGAGTAGTGTCATCAGACTGTGGAGAGGAAGGAATTGAAGAAGTTTGAATAATATTTCTTGATCTGACTTTATCTTTAACTCGAGAAATAGGATTACGATTCAAAATAGGAGATGGAGGAAGTTGTGTGACAGAGTCACCCCAATCAACGCTATCTCTTCGTCCACCTTCTGAAGCTGTTCTATATTCTTCATCAGAAGAGAACATTATAGATCTAGGAGTCATCGGAGTTATAGGTGTTACGGGAACAGAGGGAATCAAGGATTCAGAATTTTCCACGCTGTCTTGTCTCTCCAGAGTGATAGTATGTTTCTCTGGATACATTTTATCTGAACAGTCCATCGATGAAGGATCGGGCAGTCCGGCAGTTCTTCGAATAGCAGACATCCAGTTAGCGCGTATTCCTGCCGTCAGAGCGGATAGCGTGTACAAGCGATTATCCCATGTCTGAAACAAAGTAAATAAAAAACCGACAGTTAGCATGAACAATGGAATAAATATATATATTTAGTATCCATAATATTATTAACATATATTTTTTAAATTTATTTTTTCCTAAAGTTATTACAGAAGCTGCAAGAAACTTACAAAAGTCGCATGCAAACCAAAAAATTGGCAAAGCTTACCTAATATTTTTATAGGATCAAATATATATTTGCTAAGTAAAAGTGTATATTCAATCCATGCCAAATCCCTTTACTATTTTTAGTGTTTGTTATTTACATTGTACGAAAATGGCGGCTAATGCAAGGGTGAAATTCGGTCGCCATTCTGATTTTAAACCCCCCTTAAAGCTTATAGGTCAGGAAAAAAAAATTCCTGGAGAGTTTTTGTATCATTTGATGCTGACAAAAGTTTAACAGGGTAAGCCACGTGCTACGTTCAAAGAGGTCATGCAGCGAGAGTGACTAAATCCAATGTATAAAGATAATGGATTTTTCAAACAAACAAAGTAAACTCCTCCTTTGCTGTTGCGTTTTTTTGCATGATGCCACAGTCTTCGGCGCTTGGGTCGCGGTAGTAGAGCAATGATGAGTTCGAAATTACCTTAATCGTAAATCCATAGGTCTTGGATGGGGGTTTCTCCGTGATGGCAGCCACGCCATTGAGGTCTATCACTCCATCCATGATGCCGCAGTCCTCGGCGCTGGGGTCGCGGTAGTAGAGCAGCGCGGCCCCACGTAGCACGAACCAGTGACGCGCTGGTGTGCTGCCAGCACCCGCCTGGCGCAGCAGCCAGCCCTTACGCATGTTGAGGAGACCCTCGGCCGGCAGCTCCACGCGGGCCGCGGCGCCGCGCACACAGCCGTCCGGGTCGCCGCGAACCTGGAAGTGAAAGAGAGATAATATGTCATCAAAATATATTTTTAATGGTACATTAAACAAATATCTCTCAACATGTGTTTTGTGAGCAAAAAAAAAAATGTAATGTAACCCGCAACAAGCCCCGGCTTTGCAAATCAATGTAGATGCTAAGTTTTATGTATGCTATCTTGTATAATTATGAATAAAATAAATAAAAAAAAAAAAAAAAAAAAAAAAAAAAAAAAAAGATATTTTAATGGAGAACATCTGAACTATCTAGGCTGCAGCAGGGGAGTAGTAGAATTGAGAATGGAAGCGGGAACAGAAACAGTGGCTGTCATTTCTCAAAGCGTTCTTTATTTGAAACCTTCGATTATTTTAAAATATTAGATGTTGGATACATTGGGCGGATACAAGTTTTTTAAAAATAAAATATGTAGATTCCTTCATATTATAATGTGTCTTTTTTGGAGGTAAGGCTACGAGGAGTTCTTATTTAAAATTAACCATTTATTTCAAATTTCCGCCCTTGAGATATATTTATACGAAAACGGCGCTATTTAAATTATCCATAATAATAATTCAAGATGGCATGACGGGCGGATGCAATTTTTTAGATAAATGAATATGGGTGTCATTTTCAGGGGAAGAAAAGTTTCTAAAAATTTGAAATCTGAAAGTTATCTTGTAATACAAAGATGGTAGAGGCAAATTTTAAATATATGATTCATTTTTTAAAAGAGGCGAGATGTTAGGATGGGGTACCCCGCTTACGGGGGCGGGTGAAGGACAGGGCAATGTCTAGTATCTATCTCCCTTATCCGTACCCAATGGTGCATGGGACACTGCATTGATACACAAGTGCAGCGAAGTATCTAACATCATCAAACATATTTACTTACATATTTGTCCGGCATGCCGCCCTCGTCTGGGGCGGGCGGGTCCACCGGGGCGGCCTCCCTGGTGGGCGGGTCGGGAGCGGGCGGGGACGGGGCACCCCGCTCTCGGGGGCGGGTGAGAGACAGGGCGATGTCCTTAAGCTTCTCCTCGCGCTTGGAGTTGGCCTCGTACTCTTCCAGCAGGATGCGGTGTTGGGCTGACTCGGAAGCTTCTGCGGAGAGAAGAAAAAATCAGCATCATCACGATCATTATCATCACTATCATTTTCGTCATCACCATCATCATCACCATCACCATAATCATCATCAAAACATCGAAAAATTTCCCAGCTAGCAAACTGTTTGATGTTCCAATAATACAGTAACAATTCTAGATTTATTTTATACAAATTACTATGTGGTCGCCGAAAATTCTCTATTGCTGGGAGACTTCAATAAAGTTTCCAGTCTCCACTCGTTTGCGAATGATTTTGGGGAATTTCAATTTATTAGATTATAGGAAATTACCTATTTTATTATATCGCTTAATTTTTTGCAGAAACCAAACGCAATTACGTCACGGGGCGTCGCGGCAGTAAAACGTGTTTTGAAAAATACTGGCTCAAGTAACAATACGACAAATAATTGACCAAAACATCAATTCACTAATACTCTAAAATAAAGCCGTGAGCCAGCCTGAAAGAAATAACCATAATTAGTAATAATGTTAGTGGTCCCGCGGAGCCCCGGACCCTTTATATTTTGGTTCCCAAATTGCGGCTGGTGCATTACTTATCCATTGGTCTTTGTCTTTTTACTTTCCCAAAAACAAACGAGCTCCTATAGCCAGACCACGGAGAGACCATATTCCCCAATAACAGGTCTCAGTATAGGAGCTGAAGCACGTAAGGACAATTAGCGTCGTATTTCATCCTCCGACCCGTTTGCAAATTTCACGTCGAGTTGGCCAAAATTTGAATGCAACATTTTATACTCTCGATTATTAAGCGAACGCGTGATGGATGATACCTATACCATACAAAGGGCTTCATTGTTTCGCGTTTAAGGGTTTTCCGATCCACCGGTGGTAAAATGGAAACGGCACGACTTTTCAAAGCGTGAGTGACAGGTTCTGCCGAGAACAAGAAGGTGGTACTTTCTATAGTTATCCAAGATGAAAGTGAAACCCTTTGATAGGAGAAGGATTTCACTTTGTATCGACTGCCTATTACAACTAGCTAGCCATACATCAAACCTGATACTCGTCAAAGAAAGATTTGCTCAAAATCACTATCTCGGCGTTTCTATCTCCGCCCATGATAAATCGCGGCCGATTAAACCGACACTCATCAGCATTAGAAACTGACTTTTACTCCACGTGAAGACAAGACTAAAATAATCGCGATTTGAGATGAAGCTACGTGTATGATTCTTCAGAAAGTGGAAAACGAGCAAAAACACAACTTGTAATTTGAACCGTAGGAAAACAAGGAGTGAATTACGAGAACCTACCTATACATTTACAGACGGGTTTCCTATAGGATCCTGGTCAGACTATAAGATGAGATAATGTTGCAGATTGTTCATCTTTTTGGAACACAACATCCATATCAAGTGCTAGTACTGATTAAAATTTCCAAAAACCTTTTATCAACATGCGTATGTTATTCTGATTCTCATACTTTGTGTTTGAAGTTTGTATACGCTTGACCAAAACGTCCATCAGTAAAACGAATTCTGTATGAAGTATGAAAATTGTGGATAAGAAATGGCGTCCAGCAACTTATGGTTCAGAAAAAGTGGTCGTGAAATTATTCACACGGAAAACAGCACGATCAGAGTAATAAGTCCTTAAATGATTGTAGTCCATAGGAGGTCGAAGGCATAAAAAAATATGGTCAATCGTTTTAAAAAAAAATACTGAATACAAAAATACTAGTTGATCGAAACTGCATAGATTTTTTATCCATGATATTTTTTAGGTTTTACTTCTGAATACAACTCTTAGATAATATTATACTCGTCAACAATAAAAAATCGATGTAAATATATATAAATACAATAATGAATGAATTAATTAATATGATCTAGTGATGTCAACATGCTTCACATAGAAGCGAACGAAGAACGCGAAGAAAAAAAAAGAGAAGAAATACATTTTGATAATAGCCAAAGACCAGATTTTTTAATTTGAGCCATTTTTATGTTTTTTCATCAACCTAGGCAAAGTGACTATAAAAACAGACAAGAAAAATTCCTTAAGACAGTTAGTGCGAAAATCTTATTCGTATATATAGTTTTATATTCCAGCTGATAATAATAAACGTAACTACTTTGTATGAAAGGGCATCGCGATGTTTATCCGCGTATCGAATAATTGCATTCTTACTGAGCGCAATATGGAACGGGAAAAGATTGTATCAAACAAGGCTCGCGATTGCCTTTATGATTTATGGAACAATGATGTAAAGGAATCCTAATACATTTCTACATTAGCGGTCTAACCTAATGGCGAAAGTTCAAAGTAACTAATGGAAAGACAACAGTAAATTAAAGGAACCGGTTTGAGGATCAATAATTCTGCCGATTGATTAACGTTTGTATGGAAGATGTGAAATCCAATAGAGAAAATCATTTACACCTGCAAAAATTTTGGCTTCACTTCAATAGAACATTAACGAATTAGATTGAATATTATAACAGGTAATTCTATTACAACAATTTTTTTAATCTCTTATCTTTCCTATAATACCCTACGTATTGTATTCCAAGGTCCTCATTTTATTTAATTACATGCAGGTTAATTATTTACGATCATAAAAAAAACAATATTTAACCACATGTTAAATAATTTCATAAAAACGGCTGTAATATTAATTATTACTATTTGTTATTATAATAGAAATCGCTCCTGTGTCCATATTTAGCCAATCCAACTAGCACTCTGTAAACTGTTTAAGATAATAAATGTATTTAAACTTAACTTAGAGACGATTTAAAACTTCTGAACCAGAATCTGCGAATAATTTCACGGATTCACGACAGATTTTTTGTAGGTAGGGATACATTGCAATATATTATAATAGGCGGAATGTCTTTAGTCCATGAGAACCTCCCTTGTCTTGGTTAGTTACAAGGTAAGCGGGTCCTTGCAATACTCCTTATATGGAAGTAGCTGTGAAGGTCCTGAGTTGTCCCTTCCGCCCCAATTCTATATAAATCGACAGCTACATACAGACTTATTTATTTACACTTTATTATATTAAAAAGTTGCAAATCATACATAAATTAGGCATCAAAAATGTAACTAACTTTAGGTAGGCAATATGCTAATAATAGCAGGTTTCATCCAGCAAAGGATAACATATTTTTTTAAATTAATACTTACTGATTACTATTTAAGTATAATTAACTTCAGGAAAATACGGTTTTTACAAGGATGACAAGAGTTACGAATATGTAACTAGCAAGGTACCTAAATTAACAGGAAATATTTGTTAATAGTTATTTGAATAAATCATCTTAAATTTCGCGTTATTTGTACAATAATAATTTTTAACAATAACCATATTACTATTAATTCAACAGTCTACAGTTAGTTTTTAAAGTAACAAAGATATCCGGATATTTTGTAGCCATAATAAAATTACCCATCTAAAGAAAAATATTTTTGAAAACTGTTACAGATATGAATTTGATTTAAGAAAACCATTAAGTATTTAAAATATACGCTTTATAAACCCTGCAGCTAACAGGAATCGAACCTCGGACATGTATGTAAGTAAGTATAAATTAACTAATAAAACAACCAACCGCGTACAACAATTTGTATGTAAAGTTAATTTTGTTAACTTTCATAAATAACACATTGCTGAAGTGGGAAGAATGGGTATTCGTAATACCTCCCAGCCCGCCCTAAAGATAATCAACTACGGAGATTTAATAGCGTTAATTATTTTAAAAGACCCTTGTACGATGTTTACAGATAATGGATAAACTTATAATAGAATCACGCGTCTCCTTCCTAACCTTGCACAGCGGAGAAGAATGTAATATGCAGATACACGTGTAATTAATGTGATGCATCCCACAGACCTTAAATGGCAAATGTTCCGGCTAACACCAGCCCTGGGACCCGGGACTAGTCGCCTCTTTTGCCGCAAATGGATTATGGACGATTCGATAAGGACGATAAATATACATGAAATGATGCGAAATCTCTCACCTACATGTTAGGGCCAACGCACGCACGGGTAATCCTCTCGAGATATTGTTATAATGGGATTCGATCCGCCTATCCTACAATCATTGGACTGTATTCTATCGTATTAGCCAGATATTGGTAAAGGATACACGTGTCACTATTAGTTGTGATCTAAAGAGAATAATCCGCTAATGCAAAAATGATTTGAACTAATCCGATTCGTTCCGAGGCATCCGTATTAACAATACGGTTAACATGATAAGCGTATAAATGTCGTGTAATCTGATCAGAAGGTGTAATCAAGAGCCGCACAGCCGCAGCCGCCGCACGTATTAAAAGTACGGTCTTTGCTCATCGGAGGTAATTTATTATTCACACGACAGGGGAAATATTGGCAGCTTTATTGATGCATTAAATAATTGACAAAATGGATATACGAAGCGCTGTGGCGAGACATTCCCGATCAATTGATTAATCGGAATACTAATACAGAAATACTTAGAGTAAGTACACTAGGTATATCGATTACTCAATTCTAGGATCAACATAAATAGCCTTTTGATCCGACACTTTTATCGGTACTGTATTTTAAACATTTTATTAGCAGGGCATATTTTCTCTAAGAAGGGCTTTAATTATTATTTATCCGTTCGCTGCAGTTGATCAACTGACACAGACACAAGCCACATGACACACAAGGTAAGCTAATCGCTAATTATAGGCAAGCGAGTGGTACCAGCAAGCAACATGATATTGGCTATCAGTTATCACTTGACGTGGATGAAAACAAAAATGTACTCTACAAGTTTACTTTTACATACATGCAACAGGATACATTGATTAAAAAATACATACGACATACATATCTTAATTTTGAAATGAGAATCTTAAAAAGATAGCACATGCTTTTTTGATGTGCATACTTATTTATTTATTTATTACGCAACAGAGAATTTATTTTTCAATACAAGTAAAGCAGACGGTGATTTGTCGAATGGCTATAATTCGTAATCCTGACATGCAGATAGATTATTGGAATAATTGTTCCATTATAATTGCTGCCCGTACAAAGTACCTACGTACATCCCTTAGCCTTCAGCAAGAGATAATTCCCTCGTGAGTGCGAGCCGCGGGCGAGGTGGGGACAAGATGGAGCGGAAGATGAAGGGAAACAAACTGGTTCAGTAATACCAAGTGGTGAGAGCTGTTAATCAACTCGGATGGTATGGCTGCATCTCCAACGTAGCGACATTTCCATCTATTGATCTCTCATCGGCGGCGCAGAAACGCGATGACCAAGTGGCCGAGAGCGAGAGTGTTCGTCTCGTCTTTATTTCTCAGTCTGTTAATTTACGGAGAACAGCGCTTATCAGATCTCGCTCCAAGGATGAATCTCAGTTTTATGATCCGATATCGTGACTGATTGGATACATCCACATTGGCGCTCGAGTACACGCTAAAAGCACTTCACAATAAACGCAGTGACATGACACGAAGCGAAGGCGCACCGTGTGATCAACACTCGGCTTATGCAGATCGGCTCTCCAATACAAACAATGAGATCATCGCAATTACCGGCTGGTATTTATTCCTCGTCTCACAGCTATCACGCTAAGTGCTCCAAGGGACGACAGCCGATGTCTGCTGACTGTTGGCTGTGCCCGGTGCCCGGTGCCTGATGCCGACCACGCGGGGGAAGTGGGTCACGCCGTCACGCGTCACGCAGATTCCTGTACGTCTCAGTCGCGCGTTACGAAAGATGACAACCGTCGCAATTATTGTGGGAGAATGGAATAGCAGCAGCCGGTTGAGTACATTTCCCAGTCATTTCCATAACACAGAGGTAGTACGTGTAGTTTCCCATTCATTATAGGGCTCGCAACGCCATTTTAATTGCGGTGGATTGATATTCTATCGCGAATAATAGCAACAAGTACCTCATCGGTTGCAGAGAGCGGTTCAGAGACAAGTTTTTAATGATCTGTGTGTGGAGTCAATCATTAATCTATAATTTGTACGAGATTTCTCATATATAATAGTAATTATCAACTTTCCATTTTTATTCCATTATTATAGCGTGTCGAATGATGATAAACGGCTATAATTACAAACCGCTTGGAGTGATAACAAATTAATACCAAATGAGGCAGTAAACGTTTTAGGTTTCTATTTTTTACACAAATAAATAAAATACTGAATGTAATCACAGATATACCAATGCAAAGCACAAGAAAGAAATTGTGGAAATAAATGATTAATATGACGCTACTGAAAGCTTGCAGACAACAAGTAATACCTACAAGGGAATAACTACAATGTCGGGATCCAGAAGAATAGAAGATGCAGACGATACTCGTCAAAAGTACGGCCTATCTTAGTCTTATTAGTCAGCTCAGCGGCCGCGGCGTGAGATAACACCCCCACCCGCGACCCGCGGCCAGATTCCTTTGAGATATCGGTAACGACTCCAACAACTCATTATTATTAGCTTCACACCGCGCAGCGCCAAGGGATACAACATGCTAGATACACCATCGCTAAACTTACAAGAAACGCGGTACAATTTGCGAATTTGCCATTATTTAAAAACATCACCAATACCGCAATGGAAATAATTCAATCGTAAGCCAAAATGAAACTTTACAAAATATTTTGATTAGAAATTGTGAGAGCAGATTAATTTCCATCGCACACATCTTTGGACCATTTAATATTTCACACACAGGGATGCGTGTAAGTGCTAGTTGACAAACAAGTTTGCGGTCTCGGAAAATAAACAAATTGAAAATAACATAATAGTGGGATACCCCCTGAGATTACTACGGAGTAGAATATTACCACGGAGGTTACTACTTTACCGACCGGGGTTCAATAACTGTTCACTTTGCATGATCAGTTTGCTGCAAAGGTTCAGAAGTGCACATAAATTAACTATGTTTATAACCCGTATTGTGTATCATTTAAACTACTTAATATCGCCATAGAATCATTGCTAGATAGTGCGTTAAGAAACCTTATACCTAGATATTAAAATAAACATTCAAGTCGACATAATACAAATTGAAAATTCCTCCTTGACCTTATCCATCCATGCACAATAGTAAAGCTAGTCATTTACCAATTTTACACACAGCAAGGATAGCTAACTATACTCATTATGCAAAAATATATTATCGGCGCAGTATTTCCCGGCAATACAATAGATATTATTACAAATATATTGATACAGTTTATGCTAAGACCTGACAATACTGACAAAATATTTCCACACTTTAACACGGGCTGATTTGCGAACTGCATATTGCAGTTGCAAGACAAACTCAGACTAATACGATCAAAACGAAAACCATTAATGTCAAAATGAAGGGATTAAATCACACAGTAAGTTAACATTTCTATATCTTCAAAATGTCATATTGCCAATAGATTATCATTAAACCGCTCGAAACAAAACAGTTTGTGTATAGTTAATCCTCAAATGATTGCGATATTGGTACACGAACAAAACTATTTAGTTCATGCAATAACAATACAATAACACAGTAATTATTCGTAATTTATAGTAGGCTTAATGATCAGAGGTAATATACGTTTTGTCTTATTGATTCAACGGCTATAAAAAACTGAAAGTAAAGTTTTACTGTCGCACAAAAAAGTAGTTAAAACTGTTGCAACATTAATAATTTTGTTTTTAGAGCAGAAAGTCCACAAATAGTACTTAGTTAATGATTATTCCAATGCGGTCGCAAGCTGGGAGAAATTCGTATCATTCTTTATAAAGATAATGAGATCATTTTACTATGGAGGTCAGGAATGATTGCAGAAAAATGTATTATAGAAAGTCATAATGGGTAGAAAATACCCGATAAAGATAATGACAAACGACGGTGAATGAAAATCACATCATCCAATTTCAAAAATGTCATAGCGTTCTCGAGAGTATAGCAAATAGCAATATCGGTTAAATAAACTCGAATTAAAATAGTTTTAGATAATTCGATAGGTAATCAAGATAATAGTGGTTATTATACAAAATAGAGATACATTTTAAGGGGCTTGGTACATAAAGAGAAAGTAAAAATACTTACTCATTATTTATTTTTTTATTTACAATATCTCAACCGTGTTCCAATTTAAGTTTGATAAAAGCTTCTTAAGCTAGACACAGTGAAAACGTAAATAATACTTGACGTATTTGTATATACCGTAGAACGGGGTGATTAGACACTGGAGTGTAAATAGAAACAAAAATCGGGAAAAAGTTTCAAACGCAGTACCTGACTTAGATACAGGTCTGTTTCTCCATGACTGGTGTTATTTTTTTTAGTACAATTTTATTTTTTATCTGTTGGCAATACTGAAAATTGATGAAACTGCGTTGAAGTGTCAAAAGTTCCCGCTCAAAAACATCGAGACTCTTACGCCGTATTTGCGCTGTCAATAAATTTTGATTAAAAACTACAATAAAGTGTATTAACGTACATAATTTGAGGCCCTGGTTGTATTAAAAATAATATCTTAAGCACTGGATACACAGGTAAGTCAAAATGTTTTAATTTTAATTGTTTTTTTTGTGTTTTACTTTATGATATCAAAAATCACCATTTTCGGGGTCAATAGAAACGACATACCGGGTAAATAGAAACAAGAGGGGGGTGATTAGAAACGAAATGAGGGGTGACGAGAAACATGCTGCGGGTGAAAAGAAACACATATTTTTATGTCAACTTTATTATTTTTTACTTTTTTTAAATTTTTTGCTTCCATAATATGAGTTTTATTTTCTGATAATTTAATGTGTTTTGTTTGTTTGTTTCAGAAAATGCCAAGAAATTATAAACCGGATCCAAGGCAAACAAAATCATATAAGAAGCCAGACAAAGATGCCATAGAGGAAGCTATAAAGGATATGAATAAAAAATGGTCTCAGCTACCGTGATGCAGCTAAAAAGCACGGCATCAATTATTCAGTTTTATACAGACACTCAAATAGACATGTCAAACTACAAGGAGGACAGACAGTGCTATCACCGAATGTGGAAAACGTTATTATTGAAAACATAAACATTTGTGCAGAATGGGGGTACCCTCTAGACACATATGATTTAAGGATGGTTGTTAAGGGCTATTTAGACCGAGAAGGAATTTCGGTCAAAAAATTTAAAAACAATCTTCCTGGCAAAGATTTCGCGTCTAGCTTCTTGAAGCGGCACAAATCAAAAATATCCCAACGTTTGTGCCAAAATATTAAAAGAGCTAGAGCTGGAGTTTCACAAGAAATTGTAAATTCATATTTTGACGAACTTACCATTTCTTTACAAGGAATACCTTTGTCCAATATCGTTAACTATGATGAAACAAATTTAGCTGATGATCCAGGACGTAAAAAGATTTTGACAAAACGGGGGTGCAAATACCCAGAACGAGTGATGAACCATAGCAAAACTAGTACATCAATAATGTTTGCTGGTACTGCATCAGGACATCTTTTGCCACCCTTTGTGGTTTACAAATCAACAAATTTGTACGACACATGGACCAAAAATGGTCCGAAAGGTTGCAGATACAATAGAACAAGTTCCGGGTGGTTCGATCTGGTTTGTTTTGAAGATTTGGTGGATAAAAATAATTTATCCATATTTTAGCGATAAACCAGGAAAAAAATGTTGATTGGTGATAACCTTTCTTCACACCTTTCTCTAGATTTAATAGAGAAATGCAAAAAAGAAAACATACATTTCGTTTTTTTACCTGCAAAACTCTACACATATTACTCAGCCATTGGACGTGGCATTTTTCCGTCCTTTAAAAATGGCATGGAGAGAAATTCTCACATCATGGAAGTCAACGGATGGAAAAAAAGAAGCCAGTGTTGCGAAATGCATGTTCCCGAGACTTCTAAAAAAACTAATTGAAAAAATTTCACCAACAGCTGAAAGCAATTTGTTGCAAGGGTTTTGTAAAAACCGGAATATGCCCCTCTAAATAGAAACAAAGTTTTAAGTCGTTTACCTGGGTTTATTGACAAAGAAAATATTTCTGAGGACGCCAGTGCCATCAATCAATCAGTGGTAGATATTTAAAAAAAAAATTCGATATGAAGATTGCAATAAAGTTATCAATAGAAAAAAGAAAATTGAAATTCAACCTGGAAAAAGTGTAGGTGGAACGGAAAACTTACTCATTTACGATGAAAACGGAAAATTAATTTACAATGATAATATTCCTCCAAAAATGAAAATAAGAGAAATAGAAGTGGAAAGAGTCGACGAAATCAAGCGTGAATCGTGTAAAACAAATACTTCTCATTTAAGTACCATGCAGTGCCACGTCTGCAACGAAAAAAAAAAATAGGGAATGGGATTGGGTAAAATGCATTGCTTGTTATCAGTGGGTTTGTCCTACCTGTAGTAATACTGAGGTGAAATATGCAATAGATTTCATTTGTGCAGTGTGTTTTGGAGTAGAATAATTTTGTTGTGAATAGATTTTTTTTTTTAAATTAACACTTTCAATTTACTTATATGATATTATAATATTATGTACCTAAATGCAACATTTTTTTATTACCTACATTCCTTCTTCAGGTAAAGTAAGTCCCTGATTTATAAGTTTTGTTTTGTATTTTATATTCGTATATTTGTGTTTTGTTTTTTTTTTAATAATAAAGTTTTGTTGTATTATTTACTTTTATTTTAATTTATTTCGCATACCTACCTAACTACCTTCCGATAAATCGACGTAAGTTTTCTTATTTCTATTCACCCCTTATGTCGTTTCTTTTCACCCCGACTTGAGGGTAAAAAGAAAATGGTCTTCTTTTTGTCGATTTCTCCATATACAAAAATAAAAAATGATTATGTGTCTATTGAACTATAATCTCTCCTAATAGACACAAAATATTTTTAGTTTGTGAAGCAGTAATGCTTCGAAAAACTGCTTTTAGCCCTGTGAGAAATCGTTTAAGTGTTTCTATTCACCCCAATTTACGGTAAGTTTAAATTCTAGATTTGTGTTAATTTTTTGCAGTATTATATTGTTAAATATAAACTGAATCAAAAAACATTCAATCAATGAGTTCTTACGGTTACGTGTCCTGACTTCTGATTTAGTTTTTTGTAAAAAAATTACAATAGAAGTTACTTGGAACCTAATTATGTGTAGGGCTAAGATTTTCTTATAAGTATCGAAATCTCAATATAGCTTCATTCTGTTAAAACCACATACGGTCACTATTCTTAATAAAATAATAATGTGCGACAAAAAAAAAGTTAGCTCTTAGGTAAAATTATAAGTTTTATGGCTTTACAGAAGCTTAGGCACTCAATGGTGCATAGGGCACTGCATTGATAAACCAAGTGAAGTGAATGTTGACAATTTGTTGACATCAAGGCAAGATGATCAGTCTTACGCTTCAAGGAATCACATTCAAAAATATTTTAATGTGAATATCACATGGCTAAAATACACCAGTAACTTACCATCTGTCTGGTCCGCGGGCCCCCCCCGGGCCGGAGCCCTACGGGCTCGGGCTGCGCCCATTCTAGAGCGGGCCTTGTCCTCACTGTAAATGATCAATTAACTTGTCTCGTGTGGGAGAGGGGGACTTCACCTGATGACACTGGCTGGTATGATATTTTTTATGAAAAGAATACTGATAACAAAACACATTACTAATTTATAACAATAAAAAACAATAACTTACTAACCATCACGCCATTTTCCGCTCCCTATGTGGAGCAGAGGTAGGCAGAGAGGATATAACGCAAAATGAATAAATTAATCACACTCTGTCCTGACATTCTTCACCTGCCATTTACTCCACATTCGTACATAGGGTTTTTTTTATTTTATGATATTTTTTATGTTAAAAGTTCCAAAAATCTATGCACTTTATTAATGATGTATTTGCACATAAATATTTCAATTTATAAAAACTATTTTCAATAAAGCCTAAGCGGAAATTTCTAACCGGGGATCTCTAGACAGCCAAAGGTATCAGGTATGAAACATTTTTAATCGTCATCATCAGCAATACCATATCCGCTCCTTTATGTGGAGCATAAATATGGATTCCACAAACTCAACAAAAAAAAGTTTCGGTTAATTTCTCGCCAATCCACAAATTAAATGGAATGGACGATGTGGCTGTTATAATATATTTAAAAACACCAAGCTAAAACGTAAATCAATGTATATCCGACATTTTGCCCAAGTCAATACGTTGTTATTCGCAGCATGAATGAATATACTATATAACTTCATTTGCTAAAATAAACTGAGAATACAACGCTATAGCAAAATTTTTTTCCGTTCAAGAAAATATTCACGATCTCTTTCTTTTCCATTTTGAAAAATAAGGAACAATTAATGTTTCAACAATATTTTGCGATTTCCCAAAAGTTGGTGTGGTTTAATTTTTTGGCAGATTGATGACGTGATTACTCAACGCGATTGAAATGACGAGTGGAAATCGAGTCACGTGAACAGCGGCCGTGGCTCCATGTAATCGTAGTCCTCGATTGTTACCTGGAAATACACTACTAACTACTAATACTATACTTTATCCATACCCAACATGGTCAAGAATCAGAAGCGTAATACCTACCTATCTTTTTAAAATGCATTATTAAAAAAAAATACGACGAAACAAACACGCTTCTTATAGTAAAAACGTGTGAAAAAAACATTGTTTGTTGCTAAAAAGGGAGAATGTCGAGTGACTACGATGTATATGGAGCCATTGCTCTTAAGCATTGATTTGTAAAGCGAGAAGTCCAAAAATATACCGACTTCGTTCGGTTCGTCGCTGAACAAACCTTACGTCAATGCGTACTTTTTCTTTATGAAGTAAAAAAGGCATGCTGGGTATAAATTTAAATTAAAAAATTTAAATCAAGCAATCTGTAATTTAAACGACAAAAGGGCTAAAATTTAAATCCATGGAGAAAAACAACCTGTGAATTTTTTAAAATATTTTTAAAGCGAGATGTATAATATGTTAGTGTCTGCTTGGGCCTCCTTCTCTGAAATAAAATTGATTATTTATATATTTCCACAAAAAGATAATAATTATTTTCACGTTGCACGTAATTGTTCCACAAGTGCACTGGTGTGATTACATAATAAAATGAATTTATGAAAGAATTGCCAACACCTACTGTTGTAATATATAAAAAAGTAAATTGAAAATGAATGTTTAAAAACTATTTTATTATTGGGTTCTTTAAATGTGTGCTAGATTGTGTTTTAAACTGTCGTAAATAACTTTTTGTATGTATGTTTTATTGTATTTTTCTTAACTTTCTTTTAAGAATCTAGTATTTCCCAATAAGCGCATAAAACCATTAAGCTAATTGTGTGCACTCGGTGCATTGATATTACATAAAGAAACGTCGGTAGATGTAGTCTTTAACGGTGATCTAACAAGATTTTAGGATCGTCAGTTAAACACGGACCTTAGTTTTAATTACAATCCCCGACGACCATAATGGAGGCCTGTCAAAATGCATATAGTTTACTATCGTATAACTATATACTAAGGAGTAAAAATAATCGGGCTTCGGTAGTCGTCAGGGGCTCCAACAATCGTTTTGAATAAGATATACTTAATACATAGTTTAACGCCACCGGTTGAAAAGAAAGATTTAAAAAAAAAACTAATTTAGGATCAAGCTCTACCTGTATTATTTAAATTTAAACCCCTTAGCATGGTAAAAGCTCGTCCTCGGGCCGTGGTAAAAGCCATTACTATCCAGAAAGTTAATTTTTGAATTTTTTTATCGGTAGTATCTAGTATCTTTCAGAGACATGTAAAGTTAAAGATGAGCTATTTAAAAAAAAACTAATCGATACATTACGACCCAACTTTCAAATCGACACAAATTCGTATTACGCTATCACAAATTCCTAAGGTGCAAAAAGAGAGATGAGTCGAAAAAAAATATCACTAACTTGTGTAATAAGAGTTAGTGAGTACTTAAATACATACGTCGAAATTGGAGATAGTAATAACTCGAGTCAGAATCGATTAAACTCAAGGATTTGTTCTTCAACTTATGGCACGTTAAATTAAGAATAATTTAAGTATAATAAATATTACAACACCCGCCTACATTAGTATGGCGATGTATCGAGCATTGATGGATATTTAGTTGCCACCAAAAGTCATACACGTCGACCAACTTCTACTTGATATCGTTACCCAGTCGAATAAATGCTTCTTTCTAGTTAATCGGGTCAATATCTACCACCTTTGTTGGCAGACTGTTGTGTTGTTACTAGCCAAGAAAAGCTCAGACAGAAATTAGTTTAGAAATATTAAGATATAAATGAGCTGTGCGGATGTCCGTTATTAATTACAACAATAAGTTAGTACGTCAGGAGGTACTAGAAAACTGTTCACTAAGGCGATGGTTACGAAACTAAATCCGAACCGATGGCTTATTGTCTTAGCACGTTAATTATTAATTGGGCGTATATTACTCGTACGTATCGAATACCTATCCACCTACTTACTAAGAAAAGAACACAAATAACGTTCGTGTACGTGAAATGATTAATAAAAGATCCCGCAGGTATCAAAAGAGTCGATGAATGTAAACGGGAGTGTTAAATTTAATATTGTTGGCATTCATACGCCACAATAGAAATCATGCCTTAAACGTTACAATAACCTCAATAGTTTAATAAGCTTTTTAATAAATTTCATACACGACCCTAGGTTACAACGTGAGATTGATTGCATTCAAATCGTAACATTGGATACTTCTCTCCGCTCGTGATTAGGTGGTAGAAAAATGGGTTACATTCATTTTTAAACAACGAATAATAGTCTCGCTGCATTTAACTTAAATTAGTTGGAAGTTCATACTTTATGAAGATATAAAAAATAACGACTCAATTATTACAAGAAAAAAGCATCGCCATTAGAACTGACATAACGCATGATGGATGAACCGCGGCGGAGAGGCAGTTGCATTGGGAGCCTGAAGCAATAAACGTATAGCGTTGTCACAACTAATGTCACGGCCGTAATAGATGGGTTTCAAACAGCGACTGGCGACTAGCGGAGAAATAGATTACCTCCTAATTTCGGACATAAATAATCCTATTGCCTAACTAATGCGGAAAGTCCATAACACGCAGTAAATAGCACCTAATGCCATGGTACAACACGGTACTAGATGTCGCGAGTTCATTATTTGATGAACTCCTACGCTCTACCAGTGGACGTACTCAGAACTATTTGCATTCGATATTTTATGAATGAGAATAATAAGAGAATACATTAAATTCTTCTCCCACGGCGTTTTATACAACAAACTAAGGAATACATTACAAATACTGCATATTCAACTAGTGATATTGCTAAACGTCATTATTTATTTTTGCAACGAACTCATCACTCGAGCAATATAAACAGGCGGTAAAGAATCAAACCCGATTCATAAACATTGAACTATTACAAACAGTATAAAAGCAGACGTTCGGGATGAGTATTGAATGTGTCGCATATTCAAGCCACGTACGCATTACACAATGTATAATAATATCGCTGGGCCCGTTGGAATAATATTACGCCGGTGCGCGGTGACGGTGTAACTGTACGCTGCGCTGTGACAAGTGCAGGGAGTGAGGAACAAGGTGATGCAGAGAAGACGACGCTAGGAATAGAACTAAGAACTAAGAACACAGAGCAGACAGAAGGAATGCAAGCGCAGAACGCATTCCTCGCTTCACAGACCAAGGCGGGTAACATATTACGTTCATCTCTCGCTTTCTTTTCCCTTTGTCGCTCCACATCGGAGCATAATTAGTACCCAACACCTCGGAAGAGAGACGGACTTAGAAGACAAATAAAATTATCATAAGCAAAGCATAAATAATTATCTCCGGCATTCAAGACCCGCGGAGAAACGTGGTCGGAGCGAGCGCCGCAAAGAAAATAAAAATCCTCCTAGAAAGTGCTTGTCAAGAGAAAAATTGATGATGCTTTCATTGCGTCTTCTCAACAGTCATAAGTCGACTGCAGTTTGTTTCGGAAAAGGCATAATAAAGATTCTATGTAATAGAAAACGCCGCTGGAATCCCAGTCGGCGCTAGGGAAATGTGACAGTTTGAAAAATTATTATACGCGAGTTCGGGGATTACAAATCGCTTTATTTTGGAATCAAACATCCAGAATGATTTACAAATAATGTTATTTTGGTGATATTTCACGTTAAGAATTTTTATGGCGTCTCGTAACAGCGGATTGTAAATAAAATAAACATGATAAATCAAGTAAAAATATGATAACACATTACATTTTAGGCAATTAGCAGCTGATCTCCAAACAATATTGTATTCTGCTGGTACCGCAGCGCGCAGTAACCAGGACGGAATGTAAGGCGACTCGACTTGGCGAGCAGAAAGTGAAACCATTGCAATAACAGAGCTGAGCGCGGAGCGATGGGAACATTTCGATAGCAAAAGTAATCTACAATCTACGGTCGATGTGGCCCTTGATTTATGGGGAAAGTCGGACGCAATCATAAATCATACAAATACAATAATATTTATACCACTGCAACAAACTAGCAACAGTTACTGGCATCACCATCCCGCGGGAAATTGACATCTGGACAACTGATTAAACTAGAGACTCGACTGGCGGTAATGATTTCATATTGAAAGTTTAATCTTCTCGACATCAATTGAAATTCCTTTGGGACGCGTTGGGACAGTACCTACTTGCACTTCTGCACTACACTATCTATAAGTATCGTATATGACGATACTTGATAAAAAAATCTATAGTATTGCAATTGGCATCTTAACAGATACGAGAAGTTTGGAAGGGAATATGGATATCTAGGCGTTTACAGGGCTTATGACCTGTTGTTGGCTGGGAATTTGGACATACTTGAAATGTTGTTAATATGGCTATTACAATTTACCGATTACAGTCATATATGCATCACAACTGCAATAAATCTGCATTATTATTATTATTATTATGGATAATTTATACAGCGCCATTTTCGTATAAATATACCTCAAGGGCGCTTCAAATATTGAATTTAACGGCTCGGGAAATTCTAAGTGAGTGAAAACTCAATTTCTGAGTAGAAAATACCATTATCAAAATTAATCAAAAGATACGTTGATGATGCAGTGCAGTGCAGGGCCGGGATTACCAATGTATCTGCATGTAGATACAGGGCGGTACGAGGTCGATACAAGCGTTTATCGACCTTTTGTCGACGAAATTTCATAGAAAATCGTACAGCCCTGAATCTACAAATAGTTATATTGGTGACCCCTGCCTCACTATAATATTTGTAATTATGGAATCATTATGGTCGGTCGAGTCATTGATCCCATCTTTTTCATATAAGTAATATCGAATACTTTGAAAGAGTTGAATAAAATTTTCCTTATAGATTTATTAATGGGTCACGGATTATTACGGGAAAGTAATACTGGCAGAAATCTCAAACTTTTACTGATATAATGTGCAGAAAATTCATTTATTTCATTTGCAGTCATTGAATTATTTTATATTTTTAAAATAGCTACTTAAATTGATTGCAAAAAATTTTTTCTATGGTAATGCAGATGTTTCAATCAAAATTGCCCAAACACCAAAAAATAGGTATTCTGCATTGTGTACAAAACACTCAAATGTCAATTGGTGGGTAGGTTATCACTTGGAAACAATGCATTCCTGTGAATTATAAAAAGGTTTTATCGTACACATTATTTATAAAGTTTATATTATAATAATACGCAGTAGAACTCCGTTCCGGGCGAGGGACTCGCGTGTTGCCTAAACTTCTAATGGTTGGAATTCCAACACTCAAGAAGTCCATTTAAGATAATAAACATTGAGAATTAACGCAGTCTAGGTGAAATTACAATGAGATTATTCAAGTTTACTGCGTAAAATATATATTGTCATATTAATACTTCAAGATTGAAACTGAAGCGTAAGACTGACTATGTAATAAAATGAAAAAGATACACTGCACTTGGTGTACCAACGCAGTGCCGTATGCACCATTGGATGCGGATAAGGGAAAGTAGTAGAAGTAAAAGTGGAAAATGGAGAAAGTATGCAGAAAGAACAGCGCGAATAAAAATTGGAATAAATAACTGTCCAAATTTTTTTTTCCAATAATTATATAGGTATACAGGGTGTAACAAAACTCGATGTACAAGCGGGAAACCAGTGAATCTACATAATATATGGAGTCGATTTTTTAGAATATTTTTTTGACCCTTAGTTTTCGAGAAAATTGAGCATGTTTTTATTTCGATTTTTTTTTTCCATAATTGTTATCAAATATCATGTATTTAGTCATATTAATATTATTAATAAATAAAACAAAATAAAAAACGCGTGTTTATAAGAATTTATGCAATTTTACTTAATCTGCCATACTTATGAAAACTTTTGTGTTTTTGTTCCAAATATGATGTAGATTCCCCAGTTTACAGGTTGTACTTTGAGTTTTGTTACAAACTGTATTTGAGCAAATAAATATCAAGCTTAGTAAATATAAACAAGAAATGGCAATGAAAATGAGTTATTTTCAAATATGTAAATTATTAGTTATAAAACTCATTTTATCGATAATGTACCTAAAATGAATGCAACTTTTTCTAAGGAATTTATCCAGGTTCGAGATTATAACATTAAGATATATCTGTCATGAAACTTAAACTCCCAAATTAAAAGGTTATTGTGTTTCCTGTAAGAAATAAAGATTAAAAACATAGTTAATTCACAAAAGGTACAAGAGAGTTAATAATAGGACCTTATAAAATGTGATAAGAGTATCCTATTTTAAAGTAAATAGTAAACTTTACGAGTTGTTTCTATTGTTATCAATTCATTAACCATTAAGGCTCCACCGTTAGCCAGCATTAGAAATTAAAGTTAGTTTAAAAGCATATTCAGATTTGAAAAATTATCACATATACTTCAAACTATTTTTCGTTTCTATTTTTAGAGCAAGACCGTTACTAATTTTGGAAAAAGTAATGAATTCTATGGAAAAAAATAAAGGCAAAGCCCCTTTTTCGCATTTTTTCAATTGTCAGGATAACTGCAGCAAAATAAAAATGAGTAATTAAAGAGCACATCAAATTCTAGCGTTTATTTTATTATCTTAATTTTCCGTGAAAAGAAAACATATTTTTGTGTGCGCTGCTCACGTGGTCCTATGTTATAAGTATAGGACAAAACACGATATTTTTCCAGCTTAGGTACGCCACTTAAGGTCAAGTTTATGTAGGATGAACTCGACCATGAAGTTTTAGATTCAATTATGATAACATCAAAGGGGAAGTCCTAAAATAAGGACCAAAGCCCACTAATTATGATAAAAAATAAAAACAAACAATAACGAAATCTTTTGGATGGAACCCAAAATCAGCAATTAAAACCCCTTGTATTTGTACGCCGCAATAGTAAGATGAAATAAAGATCTCTTTATTCCTAACACATGAAAAAAATGTTGTGTCGGTTGGTTTCCTATACTTTTCCTTTAAAAAATGAGTTCTTATGATGATTTAATTATGAATATTATAATATCCGTGTACATGATTGCACGCTGATTTTTCAATGTCAAAAATAAAACAGAAACATATTACGAACAAGTATATTGTAGTCAATTTGTTAACTTAATGATAGTGAAACGACACAATGTTCTTTAGTAAATTATAGAAGACAAGTGAACCTATAATAAATTAAACGAACCACTATAAAAAACACGGATTTAAATTGAGGATGAAAATAAACAGAATTGAAGTATTTTGCGTACAATGTATGTGGCTGCGAAATTATTTATTATAAGTACGTATATTATTCGCTCATCAGTGGGGTAAAAAAGAGCCGGTTGTTTTTTTAAGGGATCAGGGAGTAATCTAAAACGCGATAAAAACTAGTTTTTAGTGCGTGAATGAGCGACCAACTCATCTGCGCCTATTAAAGAAGTATTATTCTTGGACGCGAGGATCGCGACGCGTCAAAAAACGCTCTCTTGATGGTTTGATTATTATTATTGTGATTACGGCGGTATTAATTCTCCATTAGGGGTCTGGGGTCTGGCTGGGGTATTACGGGCCCTAGGCGTCCCTAGGTCCGGATGTGAAGTAGTGTTGTCAGGGACAGGTTAGCACGCAGCGGGAGCCACCTAGCGCCATGTAATTAGGAATTCCTTTCTTCTGAGTTATTTGTTTTTAGTGTGAGACGATATCAATATTTTTTGATTGTCACAGACTTTATTTACGAAAAATCTGTGGTGTTTCTATGTTTTCTGGCAGTCAAAAAGACTTTAAATTTGGTCATGGTGGTTGAAAAAATTTTGGTCAACATTTTCTACATATTATTTCATTATTTAATAGGCGTACCAAGACTGGAAAAAATGTGTATTGCCTTAGGTATACTTATAACATACTCATAAGACTATGTTTGCAGCGCACACAAAATTTAATGTGCTCTTATGATATAGGTACTTAATAAGTAAATTATTTTTTTTAGTTACACTTTTAGTTATCCTGATAATTTTAAAAAAATACATAAATGAGTGCTTCCCGTTATTTGTCTTCCATAGAATTCACAACTATTTTCGAAAACCGTAATTGCTATTTCCCTCTAAGATAGTTTTTAAGATACATATACGTGATTTTTTTTTCAAGCTTTGCGGTTGTCAACAAATCCATTTGAAAACCATTATCATTTTGAAAATAGCTAAATTTGTGAATAAAAACAAAATGAACGGATTCACATACTGGTACAAATTAAAGTGTACACGCACAGTAAAGAGATACAATATACAGTCATGGGGTTTTGTTATGAAATGGCCGTTATTATTTATAGAACTCTATTACAGGCTAACAATGAAATCACTTCTGTTGATACCATTACACTGAGATGAATCTTCACAATGCAATAAGATGCAATCTTCCCAACTAACATTGTAGAGACATGACAAAGAAATGATAGTCCGTGTTTTTGATACTGACTAAATCTTGTGTGTCATCTTGGCAATTGGTTACCAATAACAAAATAATGATAAGAAGTATTGAATTGTTCAGATTTTAATTCAATTTATTTACGACGACGAGCTCAAAGATTGAGCAAATTATTATTAAGGTTAAAATTAAGTTTATCAAAATACGTTTTTGAAATCATTTAATTATTTCTAAACGAAAACGATTGCTTAAAAAGCGCCATTTTTTGTACACAAAGTGCAGTGTATCTTGATATTTAATTTATTACATGAAGATAAGGTGATCAGTCTGACGCTTCAGCCCAGTCAAAGGTATAAATATTTAATGTGAAATAACTCATTTAAATAAACTTTCATATTGACCCCATCGGGAATCGATCCGCGACCTAATTCTTGGTATTCCAGCGAGCTAACCAATACACCACGAGGCGGACAAACACGTAATAAACACAAACAAAAATGATAATTTTAATATTGCAAATGTAAATTCTTGTCCTGTACACAATAAATAATAAGAACGGCATACCAAAGTGTTGCCACAATAATTATTACAAAATGGAGATAATCGGTACAGTAATGACCTAAGACAATCGCACCGTGAAATGAAAAAATATGTTTCGTATGCCGAGATGACGAAACAAATATTCAATAAATATTACCTAATGCTGAGTAGGAATAAAACAATAAATAACCCATAGGAATCAAGTCGTGGCGGAGAGGGAATCCGAACCGGCGATCTTCAGACTCAGAGACCACGGCGCTATCACCCGTTTAATGTGACTTGTAGAAAAATACTGATCTTTACCAACGACGGGCTTGCATCAATCATTATTGAGATCTCAGCAGAGACGGAAAAGTTCTAGGAATAAGTCCTATGACCTGTCATCGGCTGGATTAAGTGGCCTTGTAAACGCTTAAACAAATCATAGGTACTAATTTCCAGAGCTTCTTTGTCTTTGTTGAAATGTCAATAAAATTTTTACGTGTAAGTATTTAAATATTTAAAATAAAAAACAATAATTATTTTAACAACTCGATATTTCTTAATACCTAACACTCCTTCAATAGCCATTTTTATCCTTTGCTGGAGATAGGCCTCTCACATCTTGGACCACCGAATTCTTTATTGAGCTAACACTCATACATATTGAATCATTTTCGCAACATTTCTCCGATGGCATATTTTTTTTTTTTTAATGGATGTTTTGAAAATCGATAGTAAGAGTTCATAATAAATCATGCGTTTATCTAGCTTCTAATCCAGGAAAATCTTTATGACGTCATGGTTGAATGAATTTTGAATTTTGATCAACTAGCTTGTATGGGACGGAACACAGTGCGTTGGCATCGTGACTTCGCAGGCGTGGGTACTGGGGTCGAAGGTTATAAGTGAACTAATATTGTATGGCCTTTTTTTTGGCAAATTTAAAAAGTAACGCAGATATGTTTTTACGAAACATAAAAATTAGTATATGTGTCCTTTTAAAAGCTTAGCATTTCCAACTCAAAGTGGTTAGTGGACAGGCATACGCTATTCTTTATGCTTCTGAAGATAGACCAGAGAGGCGAAAATACCCAATATATTGTATACATATACATGGAGTAACAAAACTCGTAGTACAACCCGAAAACTGGTGAATCTATACCATATTTGGAGTCTAATGTGTAATATGATTCTTGAATCTGAGGTTGAACACATTTTTTCTTCTTCTCATAAAAGCTTTCATTAGTACCTACCTACCGCAGATTACGTAAAATTGCACAAATTCACATTAAAATGCTGTTTTATGTAGTATAAATTTGACTAAATACATGATATTTTATAACAATTCGCACAAATTTATCGAAAAAAAAATGAACTTCGTACTCAATTTTCTCAAACCAATTTTTTTTAGATATTATTGATATCTTAACAGAGACAGAGAAACTCTGGAAACGAATGTGGGTTATCTAGACGTTTACAGGGCTTATGACCTGTTATTGGCCCACTTGATGTATTACAACATTCCCCATTCCGCCCACCATCTGACAACCATGTATGACAAATTTTTGAAACTTGTATATATGTTTAACTAAATTCTTAACTAAATTCTTAACTTAATTCTTAACTAAATTCTTAACTAAAAATGCTTAACTAAATTCTTAACAGATGTCACTATAGGGAAAGAATATTTAAAATATTTAAAATCTGTCGACAACACAACTCGCATGTGGATTCTTCTGTAACAAACTCAACATATATACAAGTTTTTCAAAATTTGCCATACATGGTTGTCAGATGATGGGCGGAATGGGGAATGTTGTAATACATCAAGTGGCCACTTACCCAGCCAATGACAGGTCATAAGCCCTGTAAACGCCTAGATAACCGACATTCGTTTTTCAGAGTTTCTCTGTCTCTGTTGAGATATCAATAATATCTGATATCAGCCCAGCATGGGTATAATCCAGTAATTTGTCTACAAGTATTCATTTCAAAATGTTGTCAAAAAATTTTATTCTACAAAATCGACTCCTAATATTATGTAGATTCACTGGATTCCCGCTTGTACATCGAGTTTTGTTACAGCATGTATATGTATATCCAAAATACAATGTACATGTATAAATACATTGAATTTTATCGATCCTTCGCTGTTTTCGCTATCGTCGCTTGCCGCTCGTGAGCGCGACCTTTTCGATATAATTATTCAATGTGATTTTAATTAATCTTTTATTTGGTATCTACTGTCATCCGGCGAAGGCGTTTCGGCTGGCTAGGCCATATACTACGTATACCTCCCGAGAGCCTTAACCATGCTTGCCTATTTTTACAAGGCATCAGGTTCTCGGCGTCTTGGCCCTCCACTGTTGACAATACGTCGGCAGTTTGCGTCAGAATAGCGGGAAAATAGTGTGTATTCATGTATTCTCGATCGTCGCTATGCAATTTAAACCAAAAATAAATCAATAGAAATACAACAAATACTATTCTCAGATCAAGGACCTTGTAGGCTAGCACAGACACAACTTTTGAAGTTCCGGACATGCGATATCGCGAACTTTATTCATTGCTTTTTCTTTAGCGCCATACAAATTCTGTCGCAAAGTACCGATTGAAGTTAGCCCATATCGCATACTAACTGCAATTTCAAAAGATGTGTCTGTGCTACGGCCCCTTATTCTAAAAACTGACAACTAACATCCCTACCCACTGTTATTTGGCCGACTCTGGTTGGTTTGGGTGATGGAAACAATGACAATTATAATACATAACCCGAGACGGTGGGTAGGGGTACAATGAAAGCATTTGTTCGCGTACATATTCGTAAATTCATCCGTATTTTTATCACACTAAACAATCTT
This sequence comes from Micrasema minimum, assembly GCA_022494985.1. Taxonomy (NCBI): domain Eukaryota; kingdom Metazoa; phylum Arthropoda; class Insecta; order Trichoptera; family Brachycentridae; genus Micrasema; species Micrasema minimum. Next base: position 33,354 of record JAGVSP010001114.1, read on the forward strand.
AAAATCGCGGTTTAGCTTGTTGAAAAAAAAAAATCGGTAGAGTTGGCTGGACTGAAAAAAGACTCAATAGTCTTTAAAGCAGTCTAGGGAAAGGGTGGGGCTTTCATTGGCTCCTTATTCTGGACTAAAAGTCGCATGCGACACTTCGGAATGGCGAGTGATCTACGGTACAAAATCACTCGCCATTCTCAGTGTCGCATGCGACTTTCAGTCCAGCAAAGGGTCCCAAATCATCACGATTACCTTTCACGTTATCTCATGGAAATATACAAGTACCAATAAATATTATCGGAAAAACTTTTTTTGCACCGTGGCCAATCATGCGAGAAAGAGAAAGGTAGTGATTTGCTGGCCTACTTAATATTTTGTCTATCCAATCACGCAGTTTAAATCTTAAAAATTGTTTAAAAATACAAATAAATTATTTGAAATAAGTTAACCAAATTCCTAAATTAATCATACAATGCGGAGAATATTATATTCCACACAGCGTATACATTTCGTGCAGCGGCGATTTCTCGCAAAAACAGTGCTATAAAAATTATTCAATAATAATACTACTGCTTTCCCTAGTCAGCACCCAATGGGTGCATAGGGCACTTCTCGTACAAGTCCAAGGTATCACAAATGAAATATTAATATGAAATCACATGTAAATAAATATTTCATGTTGACCCTCTACGGGAATCGAACCCGCGCCGCGTTCTCATGCACGGTTGCCAAATGCGCTACCTCTATGCTACGAGGCGGACAATAAACAAATAATATTAGTATTAATCATAAATATTATATTGATAGATTGATATTCTACAGATGCACATCATGCGCAAGACATAAAAGGAAAACAAATCTATTGACACAGTATTGAGTGGCGGTTGTGTTCCAAGTTACAAGTTACTATTTTCAACGTGGAAATGTGTAATCCAAGGAAGACCTGACGTGTTGAAATCATTATGGATTGTAAATCATAAAGTTTTATGCGTTAGTGTTGAAAAATTATGCGGAAAATTTAAATGCGCTAAATTACTGCATCTCCGTGGTCGACGTTTTATTTTAATTCGTTTTTAAAATTTTATGGATTTAATGCAAGCCTTTAATGCAAACCTTTTGCAGTACCTTATGCGCTTTTTAATAATAAAATTTTATTGGGGCTTTCGTTGTAAAGGTAACTTAATTAGCGAAATAATTGAAAAATATTACTGTAGGTACTAGAATTTTACGTATTTATTTTTTTACGATTTAATTTGTAACTACCAATTCAAAGAACACTGAAACCGCTGACTTCTTAACTCTTATGTGCTAAAACAATGCATTCTATTTACTTAACCATCTTTAAAAATTAATTACACTTATCTTCAGAGATTCCGGACGCTCTATAACACCACCATTAAAAAAATAGATTTTTAAACATTGTGTAGGTTTATAAACCTTCATATTTTGCAAGTTAGTTTCACGAACACCAAATTATAATATTACGTTTTGAATTGAACCGTATTTCTGTTGCGTATTTCCTTGTAACTATTTAGTTATTTAAAATATCACGTAAGAATGGTTTAATCTTGAATAAAAATGTTTTTAAAAAACCCACATAAATTGTCCGTTCGCTGTATGGGCATGAAAGTAGACAGTAAGAGAAACACACCCCAATGAATTGAGTTATTTTAGATCTTAGGAAACTGTTCGCGATCATTATGTAGCTAAGTTAGTGTCATTTGAATAACATAAACAAAATAAACATGGTGCTATAACTATTTCCTGCAAAAATGAAACAAATAACATTCCATTTCAATAGAATTGGCCGCCATTTTGTAACAGAAAATTTATATTGCGGAGTAAATTACTTTGGTATTATTTAATAGGCACATTTGTACGAGAATGTTGAAATGAAGAATGCAGGTTTATTTTGCCCTTTCCTTGCAAATCACATACAATTTGGGATAAAATGGTGGGTGAACTTTGACTGGATTCAAATTAAATATATCATTTTTGAAAATTTTGTCGAAAATCGAACCAGGCGAGAAAAGATTTGATTAAAAGTAAAGTCAGTAAGTACACCTGAGATGACCAATTTAAAAAAAAGGTTATATTGTGCCTCTATCAACCTTACCTATTTTATTACCCAAGTGGGGAATATTAAAAATTTACCAAATTTACCCACTCGATAAAAATCATAGAGCCCTTTTCTTTCTATACAAAACAGTTAAAAATGACAGAAAAGAGATGAATGATTTAAAACCAATGTGTAACATTAATATCATTGTTTAAAACAGGAAAGGAAGGAGGCATGCCTACAATCCCGCATGGAAAATGGACGGCTGAAAAAACAGATATTCAAATATTTATTTATTATCATGTAATTTCCTTTGTCGTTATGATTCACTTTCTATTGATTATTTTAAATGTCAAGTATTTGAGTTTATTATAGCTCCGAATTATGATTACTATAGAAAATACTTCTTGATAGATACCTACAGATTTTAAAAGCGACTCATTTAACCTATCAAATAAAAACCGTTTAACTTTTTGAGGAAAAAACTCAAAACTATTTTTTGTTCTGAATTTGAGCTCATTATTATGGAAGTAAAAACAATATTCATACAGTTTAATATATAGATGTAAAAATCCACTGTATGTATTCTTTATGTACATTTTTAAAAAGATCAAATGTCTTTATTACAGAGCATCTTACAGCACGGAGATTCATTAAAACAATTATCACAGCACAATGGATGGAAGACCAAGATTATGTATGGGAAGTGAAAATTGGGCCACCATTATTATAGATGGGCGGGGTACGTATCGCGGCGGTATCACGCTATGGAGAATCACTATATTCTATACTCTAAAGCGTGGGCACTAACGACTTCAAATTGGATAGGGAATCATTCACACAAGATTTCGCACGAAAATCAACACTCAGTGTCCATTGCGCGGAGCACGTATGCGCAGTGGTATCACGCTATGGGGAGAACGCGATAAACTCTAACAGGTAGATAACCAAAGACGTCTTACCAAATAAATCTAGAAAAATTCGCACTAGCCAACACTGCACACTGTAGAGCTACAATGCGCAGTTAACGCGGTTAAAAAAACAGGTAGATAACCCAAAGAGGTTTACCAAATTATAGAAAAATCTACTAGACACTGCACACTGTAGAGCTACACGTGAGACATGGTTTTAGAAATCCCAACAGAGGAAACGAATGTGGGTTATCTAGGCGTTTACAGGGCTTATGGCTGGGTTGAGTGGGCCACTTAATGTACTACAACATTCCCCATTCCGCCCATCATTCTGACAACCATATATGACAAATTTTTGAAACTTCTATATATGTTTGTACAGAAGTATCCACATTTGAGTTGGTTTTTCGACAGTTTTTAATATTTTTTCTCTCTAGTGACATCTGTTGAGAAGATGGTTCAGCATTTTTGGCAATCTATCTTTTTGGTGTAGTTCAGTGGGCCAACTTATACCATGGATTTCAAATGTAGAATTTTCATTTATCTCTACCTATTACGGTTTTTATAAAATTTATTTATTAAAAAAATTCTTATCCTTATGATACCCTCAATAAAACAATAACATTTGTTATTTAATCAATAATAATTTAGTTACATTTTGCTATCAACAGTTACTGTGCAGATAATACATACATCAACTCTACATTATGGATAAAAGAAACAACAAAATTAAACACGTGCGAACCTTTTAAACTTTTTGTTCAATTACCTAATTATCCACATGAACATACAATAAAATTAGATGTTCGTACTATCATAGTGAAAAATAGATAAAATTATTGTTATTCGAGTAATGAAACGGTTTGAACTTGAATTTTTAAAATGTTTCAACAGAGAACAAAGGATGGATTAATTTACGCGATTAAAACAACAAAAAATCCATACGTTTTCAAATGTCCGTAGAAAATTTCATTTTGATTTAACGTTTGCAGATTACGAGTAATTAAAATGGAGTCTTAAAGTCAATGAACTTCAGTTTTTTTTTTCATAATTTTAGCGTATTCTGATAAAGAAAACTAAACACATAATAATAATTATTTGTAATCCACAGGTATAATTATTATTTATGTGGTAAATATGTTTTATTTTTACATAAGCAAAAAATAAAAGAAGAAAAAAACACAGAAAAAACAATATCATGAAATATACATATACAGCCAATACTTAGTACTCGTAAAAAACAAGAAAGATCCGAATAAGTCCGAACAGGCGGCCTCTGTATCGTAATGGCTAAGATGCTAGACTCACGATACGGAGGTTCCGGGTTCGATTCCCGGTGAGAACACAAAAATTAAAAAGTGATTTTTCTCAAGCCTGGGTGTTTGTGACTTTGTTCCCCTCTGTAATTGGGCCCCCTGGCCTGTTGAGGTAATTAACTAAATAAAATGAAAAATCTAAATGACAAATGTTACAATGCACATAAAGCTCCCACTAAATACAGCTAATGACTGGTGATGATATATTTATGATTTTTGAAGATTCTTTTATAATGCAAATACGCGAGTTTTTTTTTCGAATCTTCTAATAATCTAATAGTTCAAATGTCGTGATATTCGAGGAATTCGAATCGCTCATTCCTAGTAAGTACTTATTAGCGTACAGACGTATAACTTATGTACAATATATTGACTACACCAAAAATACAATAATATATACGTTTATCGATCAATGCAATTTGGCATAGTCAGTATAAAAAAGTTGCCGTATAGTAATAAATACATATTTAAATATCTCAATAAATCTAGCGGTAAAAAACCGCGTCAATGCGACTTCTGTCCTGAATTCTGATAAACAAACTGTTTTTATTCAACTTGATAAGCAAATAATTGATGGACATAATTCAGAAAGCGACTTACTTTTGATTAAAAAAAACTAAATTAATGAATTCTATTACCTTGATGGAGCATCGATGTTAGGACTTTATAATTAAATTACTTTTTTCAACACAAGTTTTGAAAGAATACTTATCTAAAGCTTACAAAAAACAATAGGATTGAAATTCTTAAGCCTAAGTAAGAAACTGACGTGACTAAATAGGAATTTAAGATAGGAGCAAAAAATAAACTAATACTTTATATATATGTTATGAATGTCGAATTAAACGATTTTGAATTAAGGCGATTAAATCGGACGGTGGACAAAGTATCCAAATTATTTATAAGATTCAATAGGTAATAAATTCTTTCTGACAGTCATTTTGTACGTCATTTTGATGGAATTAATTCCAGTATTAAAATTGTGATTTATCAGGTGTTGATGCGTCAACTGGGGTCATATTTGTGTTATAAATTAACATTATTACTTGTATATATTTATCTTATATTAGCTTTTTTTCTAGAAAATAAAGAAACAGATTTATCATTTTTGCTTTGAAATTATTTTATGTAGGTTTTTAAATACTATAAAAAAATAAAATAACAAAAAGACATAGCAGTTCGAAGTTTGCATTTTCTCAAAAATATTAGACATAACATTCTTAAACTTTGTTCGGACAAGTCTCGGCTTTTGCGGGATGCTAAAAAAATTATTATGAAAAAAAAAACCCAACGTTCTTTTAAAAAGCATTAAAAGTATACATTCATTCCCTTATCATTCAAAGTAATACCATTACATGAAATCACAAATACCATACTTACCATATTGAATCATTCAGCACATACAAGTTTCAAACACAATTTTAACTCTGAGCTTCATGGTCACAATACACGTAATTTCAAAAACCTCCACATTACCAAAATTTCGATCCACAAAATTCGGTAAAAAATCCCTAATGAACATTTCTCAATCCCAATATAATAATCTACCCCATAAAATAAAAAATAAATAAAGCAATACATAGTAGAGCCCTTAAAGATATGTATTTAAATATGTTTTTCAATGATAGATACGATGTTTAGGATTAAGATTGAATGTGTTAATTTTGAATCGTCTTTCTTATTCGTCTTTTTGATTGTGCAATATGTAATTTAAAAATGTGAATAATACCGGTCCCAAAATGAGTTTTTATAACTCCTGGGAATATATAATACATGTATGTTTTATAAGATTTTTTTAAAGAAAATAATAAAAAATAATAATATCTGCACCTCATGGTGCATAGGACACTACAAAGGTAATAGTTACTTGTATTAAGACCAAGGTGACCAGTGTTTACGATTCAGCGCCAGTCCAAGGTATCACATATATAAAATATATTTACACGAAAGACCCCATTGGGAATTGAATCCGCGCCCTCATGCATGGCAGCTCAGCGCGCACACCACACCACGAGGCGAACAACGTATCATACATGAAATATTAATGTTTAAGTATTCCCACAATACCTATGAATACAATATTGACTATAATAATAAAATCTACCTTTGGGTTCCGGGGTCGGCAGGGGAAGAGTCGCCGGGGGGCAGGGAGGGCGCGGGCGCGGGGGGGGGGGGCGGCAGTTCGGCCAGGGGCGGCCCGCGGGGGCGCAGCCCAAGCCGCCCGCGTGACAGCTGTTGTGCCGGGGCCGCGACAGGTTGCCGGCACCGTCTGAGATGAAAATTTAAATTAAAGGTTTGGAAAATGGGCAGAAAATGGACCGAAATTGGACGGAGGAAAATACAATATCGTCGGTTCGAATCCCCACTTCGACACGACTCGATTCCTATTTTCAAGCACAAGCCGCTTTGGCTTTATTGAAAATAGCATTTACAAATTGAAATATGTGAAAATATCATAAGATTGCATAGATTTCTTTTTAATTTAAATTGAAGAAAAAAAAACTACTATAAGCAATTAGGAGATATAAATCTAAGACAGAAATTTTACGACACTAACGTAAAAAAACAAAGTAAGTATACTTATATATAACCGCTCCCTATGTGGAGCTTATGGATTTAACAAACTACCTCCAAGCCAAGCAAACGGCCGCAAATTCCGGTTCATCCTCTCAAGTCAGGTCTATGTCCCGTAGTTATGACGTTGACTGCTGACGGATTATCAATATAAAATTTTCAAATGTTAATTTTATTGTGTAGTTGTGAAGTTTTCATATCTGAAATTCCCGTATTTTCTATTTCGTGATGGATGTTTTTACAAATTGTTGTCAAATATAATTTATTTACTCAAATTTATACTATCCGTATAGAAAACAATGGCAAAAACCGAATTTTAGTGAGAATTTGTGGAATTTTACTTTATCTGCAGTAGTTATGAAATATTTTAATGAGAAAAAAAAAAAATTCATGGTTCATATTCAAAAGTAATATTACACATTCGACTCAAAATATGACGTAGAATCACCAGTTTTCGGGCGGTACGACGAGTTTTGTTACTCCATGTATAAAATAAAATTTAATTAAGTCCAAGACTTACTTCTGATGGTGGCGCCGTTCTGCAACAGACTACCAGCTTGTCCACCGGGAAAGGTGGCGTTCCGCTTATGACGGCCCTGGAACAAGAACAATACAGGCTCAGTAACTCGAAAAGTAACAAAATGGACAGTACAGTACATCAAACGGGCCGAGTAAATGAAAAAAATATATAATATCCAGTAAACAGGCCGAGTTAACTAACTAACTAACTAACCATCACGCCATTTCTCCGAAGGGGTAGGCAGAGAGGATAGAACGCCGCACCACTCTGCTTACTTCTCTTGCTTCCCTCCACATTCATACATCTTCTCAAGCACGCACGTCGATTATTCCGACTTCTTACATGCCCACTTTCAAGTACTTGTTTTACTTGATCATGCCATGTCTTTCTCGGCCTTCCTCGACTTCTACATCCTGGCACAGTCGCATCATATATTTTTTTAGCCGTTCTTTTATCATCCATTCGCTGTACATGACAGAACCAACGTAAAAGACCTTTCTCAATTTTGTCGATAATGCTTATCTCAGCTTTGCATTCTGCTCTAATTTCAACATTAGTGCACTTATCATACATAGTTTTACCACACATTCGCCTGAGAGATCGCATTTCGACTGCATTCAATCTACTTTCATCCTTATTTTTCCAACTACATGCTTCGCTTCCATACATAAGGGTTGGTACCAGAACTCCATTATGAAGTTAATGAAAAAATATATAATATGCAGTAGGTACCTACACTAAATCCAGTACCTAGGAAACAAAATCGGAAGTATATGTACTAGTTCTCTTATCACAGGATTAGTTACAGAATGGACAGTTCGGGAACACCAAATTAATACAAGCTGACAAGACTAACGAAACTGACAGTACAGTTTTATCACACCACATAGATGGCTCATAATACACCAACTACAAGATCAATAAGACTAGGTACCGATATAGACAATCAGTACACCATTTACAGGCGCAGAAATTTAAAAAATGCATTGTAGGTACATCTACGTATAATACACCAAATATGTACCTACTTAAAACAATATAATGACTTCGTACAGTCATCTATGACAAGTTTAGTACACCAAAGTACTTAAACAGGCTTGTAAACCCAAACGAATTATAGTCTAGTAGTACCTAACAAATAGGACAGAACAGTGTACTTAATACAGGCACAGTACGTCACAATACTGACTTCGTACAGTGCACAAAATACATGTCATAAGTCACATCATACAATAGGTAAAATACTTATGGAGAGTACATTACACCATGCTATCCAGGGCACCAACAATAAACTGACATAATACATTACATATCAAGTTACAGATGTCTATACAATGCTGGCTTCTCGCACACTTGACAAAAAGAATCATAATTCAAAATAATCGTAAACATACCATAAAGTGAAAAACATGGAAATGTCGTTAAATCAGTGGGGGCAATCTACCCATTAGACTTTATTTAGCACCGCCCCTGACTAAAATAGTACTTAACCTATTTGGAAACAGCATTTTGGTAAAACCACAAAAACGTTATTTTTTTTAGATAAACGAGTATGTAGGTACCTATATTTTTTATGTAATGGTACATAGTTGGGTACAGCAACTTTGCGGACATCAAAGGAACGAAGGTTAGTAAATAAATAAATAAATAGTATATTCCCCACGATAGTAAATTGTCACCGATTTATTAAACTACTACAACTTTCCCTTATCCGCAACCAATAGAACTTAGGGCACTGCATTGGTATACCAAGTGCAGAGTATCTTGATCATTTTATTACATGAAGGTAGGATGATCAGTGATCAGTCTTTCGCTTTAATATCAGTCCAAGGTATCACACATGAAATGTTAATATGAAAATCACTTGTAAATAAATATTTCAGATTTTAAAAATTACTTTTCAGTTTTAAATAAATAGTTGTGTACTTGCATGTCGTAAATAATGATAATATCTTAGTTTACATAAACGCTCTCTACTTATTACGAGCGGGAGTATAATTTGAATGGGAACTCTGATCCAGTCAACATCACATACATTTTATAATCATAATATCCTGGAAATTACACAGCCAGTTGACATCCGCTGCATCAACAATGACAGTTATTAAACATTGTTGGTACAAAAAAGTACTGAAGAATAGGGTAACGCTGGTGCTCTGTAAAATAAAATGAGTGTATGAATCCACCAATATAGTCTGAGATTAAATAAAGAAATAAATCAGCTAAGCGATTTGCTACTCCTAAAATTAATCAAATAAAGTAAAGAAAACCTAAGCCAAAGATAGCGATGATTCGCCGACAAATGCATTGGTTTTTTTCTAAATCTATCGCGAAAGTTGATGAAAGGGTGGGTAGAGAAGATGCCACTTAATCCTGGCGCAGACTTTTCTTTCTTAAACAAACATACGTGCATATTTTTATCTGCGCACGCCGGTTAAGACTTTTAACAATAACGAGCCCACTTTCAAGTATCTGTCCTAATGTCTTAATCAGATAACTTTTCTTGTCTCTAATGTCCGACAGCAAAAACAAACATAGCGCGATGGGAGAGATCCTTTTGAACGAATTCACCACACGTTATGTATGTTATCTTTTACCCCATTTTACCTTAGCTAACCGAATCACTAGTTAAGTAATCCGCACAAAAAAAAACATTTCCGACACAATGAAAACTCAGGAACCTGTGACCAAAAATTGAAACAAAGGTGTCGCATTTTATCAGTATATTGTTCTGTACCCTCAGTACCGGACCCTGACGGTTATTGTAAGGTGATCCCAGAAGGTCAAATGTATTGTAACTTACTTGTTACTCGTAACCTTATGCAAATTGCCAGTTTAAATAATAAAAGCATAAGTTAGAGATGGATTTAGATTGGAATCTATTGTTGGATAGCTAATGCGTTGCAATGATATTCAACCCGCCCATTTGCAGTGTGGCGAAATCAATTTCGTACCTACCGAGCTAGATCGAATATGCAAAGCTCGATTATCGGTTGCAAAAAAAACCAATGCATTGTATTTTTTCTCGTAATGATCGCTTAGTATGAGGCAAATATTGCAGACTTACAGATCTGTAATACACAGTACATTGTTTCAGGAATTAGAGTGTGCCAGTTATGAAATGAAAATAAATTACATATTACATAATAGAGAAATAAGCTGCATAAACGGTTTTAATTTATACGTTTAATTCTCGTCTTAATGATATGTTTTGACAGTCATAAGGTCAAACATGAAGTCAATGTAATTTTAAATACTGAGATTTTCATTTATCATTTTATCTACTTCGTGAAAGTATTATTTGAACCCTATGTAGGTTAATAGAATCACATTACATAATTCCCTGATTGATACGTAAATATTTTATTCAAAGCAGACAAATTTTTTTTGGTAGGCTTTGTGTGAAAATAAGAAATAATGACGATATCAGATATCCTATTTGATCTTCTCACAGTTTATATTGAAGTGAAACAGTGTAAATTTTTAAAAAAAGATAAATTTATTTTCATATTGAAATAACTTTTTTGCTTTTTATTTCCCAAACACAGATGAAAAAAAAACACTTTCTGTAAAATTTTCGCACACAAAAAAGCTTACAAATTTAACAAATTCAAAGTTAATTAAGATTCCCAGAATCAGGAAGTAATAATACACGTTCCTCCACGTGTAAAAAGTAATTTACGACTAGCGTTATGAATTAGCAAGAGGGCGGGACAATTTTCTGCCCTTTAACATAATATTATCCAATGGATTACATTATAATTATAATAATTATTATGGAACATTTCCCAATGAACAGGTATCCCGAGCTAACTCACAACTAAGACCAATTATGCGTAAACTAAATTGCATTATTCATGCCCTCATTAGTACATCAATAAAGGGTTAAGTTAGAATTAAATAATGTTACAATGTAAAACTCAGTTGAAACTATATTACGTAAGATAATATCGGTATTAGTGTTTATTATGTATTATTTATTCATTTACATTTTATCATTTTATTATTTCAACCAAATCAACGGGTCTAAAAGCAATAACAAACACCCAGGTTTGGAAAAAAACTTTTGGTTGTCTGTAAAGTCGATTTACGGACGATAATTTTACGTGATAACGTCCATAAGAAAACATTGATGAAAAATTGCATACTTTTATGAATTGAATTGATTTATTATTACTGAATTATCATTATTTTGTAAAATACAAAGCAGGAATAAATTGAAAATTACAATTTTTTCCATAAATTAACTTTTTTTTTGTTTTTTCTTCTTGTGTGCTGCTGCTGTCTCCCTTCTACTCGGACGCATCGGCCGATGGAGTGGAAGAGAGATAAATGCGTCACAAACCGAACGCTTAGGCCGATCGTGCCTCTCTATCGCTTGTTCCGCGCTCTCGCTTGCACACTCGGCTCAGGCGGAACGTGACAATGAGTAATGCTTTTTCGTGTGTGCAGCCGGCGTTCATCGATTTATTAGACGTTATCACGTCAAAAACAATTTTATATATGAGTAGGTACTTCAAACATTGGCCCTACATAGTACCTACCTTCTACAAAAATACAACTATGTATGTAAATGTAGTGCAAATATCGAAAATACAGCAATGCTAACTTCTAGAGGTAAATTCACACGCTTGGAAAACCTCGACAAGCTCAAAAGAGTGTAATGGGCTTGCATAGGATTTGTAAACGTTCTTTTATTTGTAAACTTTCCCTTATCCGCACCCAATGGTGCATAGAGCACTGGTAAAAGAAAATAAGCATTCATATAAACGGTTTGAGGCGAAAATTTGCTGTCTGTACTTGCCTAAGCTTCACTATATTACACTTTGGACCCACTATGATAATAAATAAGGGGTGGTCGTGACCTCGTCTGCGCCACGCACGTCCAGGACCAAGGTCACGCCTGTGGGACCGTGTCCGGCCGTAGTAAGGCTAATTACCTTGTTCCTCGGGTAGACGGTGAGGACGTCGCTCCACCAGCGGGCTTCCTCGCGGCACGCCCCCTTCACGAAGGTCACCCTGTCGGGGGACGTGATGGCCAGGCTGTAGGGGTGGCTCGTGACCTCGTCTGCGTCCCGCACCTCCAGGACCAGGGTCATGTCCACGCACGCCTGTGGAACCGTGTCCGGCTGCAATGAAGGAAACAAACTGGTTAGAAAACTTGTAATGATAATTTATTTATTTAATTACGGGTAACTCTACAATGTGACAATATCTTACATTTTACATTTTATCAATTACATACATGGTTATATTGCACATCAATTACAGAATTACACAGCATTATTTTACAAATTTACAGTTTTAAAAAGCTTTCAGTAGTTTGCATTAATATATTCGATCAGAGGTTATAAAAAAAAAAAGATTTCAAGCTCCTCTTGAATTTACCACATCTATCATTAAATACATCAATATTTATATGTTTTTCTATGTCATTGTACAGTCTTAACATTCGAGATAAGGCATTAAAGTGCGCCATGTTATTGTTAAAAGTTGGGACAAAAAATGTTTTCTTTGATCTCAACCGCCGACTTTGGAATATTCAAAGTTATATTTTCCAAGCAGAAGAATATAGTCAACTTTGCCATGAATTATATTATGGAGAAACATTAAGTCCGCAATTTTTCTCCGAACTTCCAACTTGTCAACACCGAAGTATGAAAGGCGCTGATCATAAAATTGTAGGGTTTGGCCAAGATTGAATTTTAATGTTAGATTGCGAAGAACCTTTTCTGTATAGATTCAATGACATTTACATAAGTTATATAGTGCGGCGACCAAATAACGCTTCCAAATTCTAAATTACTACGCACTAATGAATTGTACAAACAAAATTATGGATTTGGGATTTTTAAACGGTTTGAATCATTCAATATAATGTGTTTAAAAAGCATAAATCATGTTTGGTATTTAATATGAGAAATCCTCGTTTCTTTTTTCCCCGTTCTTTAAGAAAATCCTGATATTATAATTTAAAACTGCAGATTTTTTTTACAGTATGAACTGGTCTGATCCAAGCTCGAAAATTAATGTGAATATTCAAACGATTACAGAGCCCACGACCTGTCATTGGATGGGTTAAGTGTTACTTGAAGTAATACAATATTTCCGATTATGCTTATTTGGTGATTTAATTTTCACCAGTTTATTTTTGTATTTTTTTTTACTTATGCTAGGTACGTGTTCTAATTCCAGATTTCCTTTCACTAAACTGATAGTTGGTTGGAAGATATTTGCCCGCCCTTGAATATATCAACAGTATGAAAGCTGTCTGGATATCGGATGTTTACTCGGTTAAAACAAAATACCGCCTTTATAACGCCTGCATCACACCTGTTCTCCTCTATGGCTGCGAGTCGTGGCAACTAACCAGGCCCAAGATAGCAGACTTCTGAGTTTTGAGAATGGGTGTCTTAGAAGAATTTTAGATGTGCGGTGGTTTGACTTTGTAAGGAACACAGGGGTGAGGCAAAGGACACAGCAACCCTTGGTATCTACTGTCATCCAGCGAAGGCGTTTCGGCTGGCTAGGCCATATACAACGTATGCCTTCCGTGAGCCTAAACCATGCTTGCCTATGGCGTCCTGGTCGTCCACTGTTGACAATTCGTCGGCAGTTTGCGTCAGAGCTGCGGGACGTGGACTTGACTTGGGAGGATGCACGGAAGCTGGCAGCCGATCGTTTGGCCTGGAGGCAGTTTGTGGATTCCATATGCTCCACATGGGGAGCGGATATGGTATGATAATAATGATGATGAATATATAATTGTAACTGTACCCGCTGTATTTAGATTGAGTTTCAAATAATTAAATAAATAAATAGAATTATCAGATCACGATCATTAAATTATTCAATAATAATTACTATTATACTTCAACAGAATTTGTAAGAATCACAAGGAAAAAATACTTCTCCCTTTTCTCAGTGTATTATCACCAAGACATCCAGATTATCTCTTTAGATTCCCAGATACCAAGAGTCGCGTGGGCGCTGAGGATTTACCGCCCGGACTAGGAACGACCCCGGAGCCTGTCATTTGTCAGTCAGAATTATCTCGTACAATAGTTTAACATGTTAACTGATAAAGAACCTTGATAACGTATCCGACCCGAGTGTTAGCTTGCGAGCAATTAAAATCTACAAACTTGTCTGGATTAGAGAAATAAGGAAATTTATCAGGTAATAATTAAAAAAACAATCAAACCTAATAGGGTTCTTTCCGATAGCACGAATATTCTTAAAAACGTTATAAATATTTAAAGTTTATTTTTATAATTCCAACGATATAAAACACAATGATCAAAAATGTTGTTTTCATTTTTAAATTTATGTTTTAAAAACACGAAAATACGAATGATTTTTAACGCCCGTTATTGGTTAATGACGTCATACCCGTCTACCATGAAAGGCGTGAAATTCATTACGAAGTGAGCGCCTATATTGCTGTGACGTCACACCGCATGCGCACCAAATGAAGGATTTTGCGAGTGATTTGAAAAAGCGCTATTTCAAACCGCGCTAAAAAATTCATGACATCGTAAAAAAAAAAAAAAATTCCCTTGATATTGTAATTTTTCAATTAATTTTTTTAAATAAAAAATAAAAAATCAAGAAGCCATTTGAAAAAACTTATGCATGACTTTTAAAAAAGTTTTAAAATATTTTTTTAAATTAGTAAGTATGAGTACATAATTCCCTAAAATCTGTTAAAAGTCCATTATACTTAGTAATAAAATAAAAACTGTTTCAATTTGACCTGTTGTCTATTTACGTAGAAAAATCTTCACCTATTGTAGTCGCCCCGGTTGTTATGAAAACACACACAACTATTTTATTGCATAACAGTTCAACGGTGACTCAAAACTGATTATTCAAAACATCGTAAAGAGTAAAAAAGTATCTATTGTTAGAAATTCATAACACATTATGTGGTTCAAGTTGCGTTCACACAGTCAATATTAAGTGCGAGGTCGCGGGTTCAATTATCCGTGAGCCGAGAACATAATCATTGAAAGAGAAAGTGATACTTTACAGGAATAAATATATGCATAGGTACATTGTTGCAGCGTTTCCCAAATTGTGTTCATCAAATTCTAAACAAAAAAAAATGGATTCTTACTTTATATTTTAAGTAAATGCAGTGAAATCGCACAAAGCCATCAGTTTCATCCGCTCGTTAATCGGTTTGTTAAAAAAAAAAAAAATTGTTAGCCGATTTCTTAATATGGTTAGTTTCAAACATTTTATGATTGTGTGTATCTCAATGGGGTTCTTTCCGATTTTTTATTTTTTACTTCAAAAAATTGATGGAAAAATTACAATATCAGGGATTCTTTTAAATTTTTTTACGATGTCATATGAATTTTCTAGCGCGGTTTGAAGTAGCCTCGCAAAATCCTCCATTTGGCGCGCATGCGGTGTGACACCACAGCAATATAGGCGCTTACTACGGAATGAATTTCACGCCTTTCACGGTGGACGGGTATGACGTCATTAGCCAATAACGGGCGTTAAAAATCATTCGTATTTTCGTGTTTTTAAAACATTAATTTATTAATAAAAACTAAATTTTTGAGTATTGTGTTTTATGTCGTTGGAATTGTAAAAATATACTTTGAATATTTATAACGTTTTTAAGAATATTCATGTTATCTGAAGGAACCCCATTATTAGAAATTACCTTTTTGACAAACAGATAGCAAATAAGGTTGTGTTCTGTTTTATTTGAAAGAAGATTGCAAAAGAATATTAATAGTCGAGTAAATATAAGGTTTTAGATTGCATTAAAGACACTTCAGTAAATTGGTTTTTATATAATAGTGTCACCATTTTACTAAGCATTCTTCGTGATTACACATTTTTATGGGAGTTGGATGCTGAGATATACCTATTTGCTATTTTGCGCTAAACGAAAAATGATCTTATGGTATTAATTAACATTTATCCATGGACGCCTTAAAATGAATTTTGCTACACCAGAAATCCTTTATTTTAGGTATAAGCGTATAAAACGAGATTTAAAAAATCGCATTTTGGGAGATTGGAAATATTCAATATTTATCATTACTAAAGTTAAATCGTTTTAAAAAAGACCCGAATTAAACCCGCAATTTTGCCGTTTTTGTCATCAGGAGCCATTAGCAAAAAATAAATTTTTCATAAGAAATACATCACAAAAAATAAAAAAGTTCACAAAATATACATAAAGGATAGCGATAATGCAATGAGAATCCAGACGTGGCACCTTACCATCGCACGACTTCTGAGTTTTAAGAATAGGAGTCCTTAGACGAATTTATAGATGTGCGGTGGATTTGACTTTGTCACGGAACACCAGAGGTGAGGCAAAGGACATACAGCCAACCCTTGGTATCTACTGTTCATCCGGCGAAGGCGTTTCGGTTTCGCTGCTAGGCCATATACAACGTATAGGCCTCCCGAGAGCCTTAACCAATAGCAAGCCTATTAGTACCAGGCCACATCTGGTTTTCGGCGTCCCTGGTCGTCCCACTGTAGACATTCGTCGGCAGTTTTGCGTCAGAGCTGCGGGAACGTTGAACTTGGACTATGGGAGGATGCAACGGGGAGCCTGGGCCAGCCGATCGTTTGGCCTGGAAGGCCAGTTTGTGGATTCCCATATGCATCCGACACGGGGAGCGGATATGGGTATGATACATACTGATGATGAATATATAATTGTATACTGTACCCGCTTGTATTTAGATTGAGTTTCAAAATAATTAAATAAATAAATTAGAATTAACATATCACGAACATTACATTATTGCCAATCACTAATTCACTACTAATACTGAGATTGAGTTTTCAAATAACTACAATCAATATAATAGAATTAATCAGATGCACGATCATTAAATTATACAATAATACTTACTATATAATACACTACATAGTACAACCGAGAAGAATGCCCGCCTACCATAGGCCCCCTATCTATACCTTTACTTTCTCTACTTCTTTTCAATAACAGTCCGTGACAAATCTCCCCAGACCATCGCAGTAGTTATCTCGTTTAGCTTCCCAGATAGCCTAAGATGGTCCGCGTGGGGCCGCTGAGGATTTACCGCCCGGACTAGGAACGAACCCCCGAGTCTGTCATTTTGTCAGTCAGAATTATCTCGTATACAATAGTATTAAACGTGTATAACTGATAAAGAACCTTGATAACCGTAATCCGACCACGATGTTAGCTTGCGAGCAATTAAAATCTACAACAAACTTGTCTGGATTATCGAGAAATAAGGAGATTTATCAGTAATAATTAAAAAACAGCATCAAACCTAATCTCGGGTTCTTTCCATAAACCACGAATCTTCTTAAAAACGTTATGTAAATAGTTTAAAGTAATATATTTACACCCCTTCCCAACGATATAAAACACAGTGATCAAAAATGTTGTTTTTCATTATTATAAATTTTATGTTTTAACTAACACGAAAATACGAATGAGTTTTTAAACCGAGCCCGTTATTGGTTAATGAACGTACATCCCTTCTATACCATGTAAGGCGTGAAATCCATAACGAAGTGAGCGCCTATATTGCTGTGACGTCACACGTACTTATAACCGCAGTGCGCCCCAAATGATGGAATGATTTTGCGAGCGATTTAAAAAAGCTCTATTTCAAACCGCGCCCTTAAAAAATTCATATGACATCGTAAAAAAAAAAAAAAAAATTCCCGTGATATTGTTAGATTTTTGATTAATTTTTTTAATAAAAAAATAAAAAATCGGGAAGAACCCAATTGAGATATTTTTTATCACCCTTACATAAAAAATTTTTTTTCGATAAGAACATTATCGAAAAAAACTTATGCATGACTTTTTATAAGTTTTTAAATATTTTTTTTAATTTGTAAGTATGAGTACATAATTCCCCAAAATCTATTAAAAGTCCATTATACTTAGTAATAAAATAAAAACTGTTTCAATTTGACCTGTTGTCTATTTACGTAGAAAAATCTTCACCTATTGTAGTCGCCCGGTTGTTATGAAAACACACACAACTATTTTATTGCATAACAGTTCAACGGTGACTCAAAACTGATTATTCAAAACATCGTAAGAGTAAAAAAAGTGTCTATTGTTAGAAATTCATAACACATTATGTGGTTCAAGTTGCGTTCACACAGTCAATATTAAGTGCGAGGTCGCGGGTTCAATTATCCGTGAGCCGAGAACATAATCATTGAAAGAGAAAGTGATACTTTACAGCGAATAATATATGCATAAGGTACATTGTTGCAGCGTTTCCCAAATTGTGTTCATCAAATTCTAACAAAAAAAAATGCATTCTTACTTTATTTTTTAAGTGAATGCAGTGAAATTGCACAAAGCATCAGTTCCATCCGCTCGTTAATCGGTTTGTTAAAAAAAATATATATAAATGCTAGCCGATTTCTTATATAGTTAGTTTCAAACATTTTATGATTGTGTGTATCTCAATGGGTTCTTCCGATTTTTTATTTTTTACTTCAAAAAATTGATTGAAAAATTATTTATTTATTTATTAATTTAATTTGTACAAAATACTTTGCACTCCCAATTGAGTTACAAAACTCATTCTGGGACAGATATAAGAAAAGAAAGACTAAATATAACGATACTTTAGATTACAGAGTTACCAATGTTACAATATCAAGGATTTTTTTTAAAAAAAAATTTACGATGTCATATGAATTTTTCTAGCGCGGTTTGAAATAGCCTCGCAAAATCCTCCATTTGCCGCGCATGCGGTGTGACATAACAGCAATATAGGCGCTTACTACGGAATGAATTTTCACGCCTTTCATAATGGAGGGGTATGACGTCATTAGCCAATAACGGGCGTTAAAAAATCATTCGTATTTTCGTGTTTTAAAACATAAATTTATTAATAAAAACTAAATTTTTGAGTATTGTGTTTTATGTCGTTGGAAACGTAAAAATATACTTTAAATATTTATAATGTTTTTAAGAATATTCATGTTATCTGGAAGAACCCCATTATTAGCAATTACCTTTTTGACAAACAGATAGCAAATAAGGTTGTGTTTCGTTTTATTTGAAAGAAGATTGCAAAAGAATATCAATAGTCGAGTAAATATAAGGTTTTAGATTGCATTAAAGACACTTCAGTAAATTGGTTTTTATATAATAGTGTCACCATTTTACTAAGCATTCTTCGTGATTACACATTTTTATGGGAGTTGGATGCTGAGATATACCTATTTGCTATTTTGCGCTAAACGAAAAATGATCTTATGGTATTAATTAACATTTATCCATGGACGCCTTAAAATGAATTTTGCTACACCAGAAATCCTTATAATCCGGTAATAAGCGTAGATACGAGATTTAAAAAATCGCATTTTGGGAGATTGGAAATATTCAATATTTATCATTACTAAAGTCAAATCGTTTTTAAAAAAGCCATTATGTACAAAATCAACAGTTCTAAATTTTTCGTTCACCCTTTAAATTTAATTTGATTGGTTTATTGGCTAAATATTCATTAGAAATCAGGAAAATAATTGTCAATAATGTTATGCAAGTATTTATATTTTATATTCTAACATTATACCCAAAGTGCAATTAATGCAAACTACTTCATACAAACACATTTATATTGACTGGTCTACAAGGATTCCGAATAAAAAATGTGCAACTTGGACCCGTAGCATAGCACGATTGTTTCGAATTCCGAATACGCGATATCGCTAACTTCATTTGGTGGTACTTTCGCTTTCGTCTCCATAAAAAATTCTGTCGCCAAATATCGAATGAAGTTAGCGATATCAATCGATCAATAATATTTTTTCGTCGAAGGCAATATCGCATGTGAAAAGTCGGAATAATCGGCGTATGTGCATGAGAAGATGTATGAATGTAGAGAAAACAAAGGAAGTATGTCAGGACAGAGTGGTATGGCGTTCTATCCTCTCTGCCTACCCCTACGGGAAAATGGCGTGATGGTTATTTAGTTAGTTGGTTAGTTAGGAAGTTGGAAAAGCCAATTTTAGTGTAAAAAATAAACACTTTATTTATATATCTAAGACGTTCGAGAGTAATTTTTTCTTTTTTAGAAATTACTTTTATTTCACACTTGGAGAAGCTATGAAATATTACCTTAATTACGATAAATGCAGATTTTAAAAAATACATTACAGTGCCTACGAAAAAATCACAAATCTGCACAGAATGAAAGAGTTTATCAAAACATCATTTTATGAATAAAAATAAAAGAGATAATGGAGTATATTATGTATATATTAGAGACATTTTGACCGAATATAGACGTTTTATTTGTTTTTAAAAAAGGTTGTCGTTTTCTCAATGTACCTAATTCGTAATCAGGAATGGCTGTATTATATTCAATATATTATCATTGCATCACTAAAACATCTGTAATGAAGGTGTCATTACACGAACTACCTTTGATAATACAAGATGGCCACGATCACCTGAGAGAAGTCATTACTCGACTCGAGACAATTTAATTACCGAAAACATGCGAAAGGCTAATTTGTATATCGTGTCAGCCTTAATTGGTAAAATTAACACGTGGATTAAAATTTCAATAATTAAACGCAACGTGAAATTCGTATCTACATAAATATTTAACTATCAAAATAAATACCAACAAAAATTACAAGCTGAAAGACATTGTTTTTAGGCCAATATCAGCTGGGACCTGAATAATAATATTATGTTCTACGCATAACACACTTAAAAGTACTTTTTGTCTTTCGCCTGGATGATTCATATCCGTAGAATCAAGCTGAGACCTGAATATTGTGTTCTCCACAACACAAGATTTTGAGTTCAAATTTTATGCTGAAAGACATTGTCTTTAGGCCAATATCAGCTGGGACCTGAATATAATAATTATATGTTCTACGCTAACATACTTAAAAATACTTTTTGTATTTTGCCTGGATGATTCATATCCGTAGAATCAAGCAGAGACCTGAATATTGTGTTCTCCACAACACAAGATTTGAGTTCAAATTTTATGCTGAAAGCCATTGTTTTTAGGCCAATATCAGCTGGGACCTGAATAATAATATTATGTTCTAACGCATAACACACTTAAAAGTACTTTTTGTCTTTCGCCTGGATGATTCATATGCGTAGAATCAAGATGAGATCTGAATATTGTGTTCTCCACAACATAAGATTTGAGTTAAAATTTTATGCGTAGAACAAATAATTCTGAACTGAGCTAATACTTATTTCACGAATGTAACTTTCAACTTTATGTCACAATCTTTCTACGCATAGAAAAAATTACACATTTAAATATTTGAGTTATTTTTCGTAATTATCGCAGTCCTTTCTTTTCTTTAGACAGTTTAGGACGTTTTATTAGGAATTCTTTATTCATTAGTTTATTTACTATGGTGATTTTTTTCAGTCTAATCAGTCATGATTCGCGTGTCGTACAAACGTTGTTATGTCGAATAATTATGTTCAAAATTGCATCACTTTCGAAATTCAAATTGCCACTACTACAGGTAACATTATTTAGCTATACATAATACATGCGTGCACATAAAATTTATAATATAAAATCAGGCAGGGATGTATAAATAAACTGACATAAAATTTCTATAGTAGTACCTACCTACTGTGGTAGTTTTAAGAACTGGCTCAAATTCTATTGCATTTTGATGTCATTCATTTTCCTATCACATCCTATAAGTTTTATTGAAGTTTTATTTTAGGTAGGGACATCATGGAGACACAAATATTTATTTGTCAAATATGTTGAAAATGAAAACACAATAAAAAATTAACGCATGTAATATTTTCTTAAGGGTTCTGTTTTACAAATTTACCCATATTTTACAAAACTTTTCATATTGACAGTAACTATTAAATTGAAAGGAAAAGAAAAAAATATAAATAACTTGTAAATAAGGTTGAAAGTTGTAGTCGTTAAATAATATAAGCTGGAATCTGAATATGTTTTAAGCTAAGATAAAATTAAAACATTGTACATAGAGCACATTCTAAACAAAGCTTCAACTCATTTGACGATTATGACATTTATCCTTAATATTGTTGCTTCCGCAAAGGCGAGCTTTTTACCTGTACGTTAGGCTACATTACTATTATTTTTATTATCATTATTTTAAAATATATTTAATGTTTAGATAAGTACAGTCCCAGCACACCCCTGGCAGTAGAGATTGCAGTAGTGTGGGTAAAGCCGCGGTAAAGTTAGGTGATCACATCAACATCAGTCATTGCGGGAATGAAGGTACCGCCCAAACGTGATTGTAGAATGGTTACACGAGGGTTACATAAGGGCCACCGACGGGGAAGATGCTCCTCATTCTCATCGCAAAATCACGAGAAACAGGGTGACCATAACATTACATATTTAACATAAGAAAATTTGTAAGTTTAAAATAATTATAATTTCAAAATATATTATGAGTTATATATATAACTATATATATTATACTAAATACTGATACAGTAGCAATGCACCATTCGGTGCGGAAAATTTACAGAAAAAAAAAGAAATGCGGAAATTTTTTTAAATAGAAGTAATATTTTTTTAAATTTAAATTTATTTATAACCAACATTTTGAGTGTGTAAAACTTGTAGACAAATTGTAAATTTGTAAATTTATTAAACTAAATAAACATAAATCAAAACAACTACAAATGCAGCTATTTAAGTAACGTTATTTTGGTTAATTTCCTCAAGTATCTATAAGAAAAGAGATATATGTAGAACACTCCACCACTGACTGTATTTAAACTTAAAATTGTCAATACTAGTTTGCAATCAAAATCTTTGATCCCACGGTTTTTTAAAGTTTTTTTTTTAAATTCAGAAATTTGCAAAAAACGTGAATCGAAAAACCCGATATTATGAAATGACTAAATCGTTGTCTTTTTTCATAATAACACATAAATTAAACGATTGTATCGCTCGCACATTCTAATTAATCGATAGCACGGATGCTTTCGTGTATTTTTATTTTTTATTTTACTTCTTTAAAAACAGAAAAAAAACATGCAAACCCATTATTATAAATTATAATATGAGTAATGCACTTAAAACATTAGTAAGCATAAAACGCAAGAAATGAAGTAACGATCATTAAAGCAAAATGAACATCGTCTAACGATTGTACGCCGGGTGGTGACCCTACAGGGCAGTTTCCCAGTTCTTCAGGGGGCTTAGCACATCGCAATAGAGGCGAAACGTTTCGGAGAATTTACACGAGATCGTATGCAAGTGCCACAAGAATGCGTGAAGTTACGTCCTTTACTTATTCAAAAGGCTGAAAGTCACAGACAAAAATCAATGCTGGGACCAGCAATGGAATTACCAACGAATCTATAAGAAG
This sequence comes from Micrasema minimum, assembly GCA_022494985.1. Lineage (NCBI taxonomy): Eukaryota > Metazoa > Arthropoda > Insecta > Trichoptera > Brachycentridae > Micrasema > Micrasema minimum. Next base: position 57,096 of record JAGVSP010001114.1, read on the forward strand.
ATAATAAAGACGATAAATCATTTACATATGTGCAGATTTTCATAAAAACAAGGACGATACGAGCTGGGTTGTGGTCTAGTGATAGAGTCGAGAAGTGCGGAGTAAAATCTCTGGGTTCGACTCCCACTTTAACACAACTTGTTTTCTGATTTCTGGCACATTTATTACCGACTATTTGAAAGCAACCCTAAAATTGAAATATTTGAGTAGGTACCTACATCATATAAGAACTTATAGATTTCTTTTAAAATTAAAAATTGATTGCCAAAAATGCTTAACAATCTTCTACACAGGTGTCACTAGTGAGAAAATCTCTAGAAATGCGAAATCACGAACGCGAGTTTAATATATTAGAAAGTTTTTTTAAATTTGTCATATTCATTATTATATTTTATCAGGTAATGGGCGGAATGGGGAATGTTGTAATACATCAAGTGGCCGCTTAACCTAGCCAATGACAGGTCATAAGCCTATAAACGCCTAGATAATCCACATTCGTTTCCAGAGTTTCTCTGTTTCTGTTGGGATATCAATAATATTTTTATGCAGATACATTGGTGACGCCAGAGCTTTTCCCAAGTTTTTGACTGACTTTCAGCCTCGGAGTATTTATATCCATGCATTCTTGTGGCACACTTGATACCTACCTTGTACCTACGTAAATCCATAGAAAATCGTCGATACAAGATCGATAAATACGTGTATCGACTTCGTACTGACCGGTATCTACTTGTCGATATTTTAGTATCTGTGACCTCATACCGAATTATATTTACAGGTAGATACATTGGTGATCCTAGTTTGGTACTTAATATATATGTTCTAAGGATGAAATTAAAATTAAACATTTTTTAAACTGCCAAAACCCATTTCACGATTATGACTATCAGCTTTCAGCCTAAAACCTAATAAAATCGCATTCGTCTCGATATGCCAGGCACCCGGTTCGCGGTTCGCCTACACCTCCGCTAATTATTACGGCGGCGGCGGGCGGCGGCGGCCGCGGGCCGGAGCCGGAGCCGTGAGAGAGCGGCCACATTTCGCGAGTGCTTTCACTTTCCGGAGCAGATTCACCGCCACCCGCCGCCACTGCCGGCAGGACACAACACACGCCCGTAAATCGTAAATACTCATCGGCGAGGGGGAACAACGATCAGATACGAAATAAACCCAACACATCTAGCAACAATTAATATTTTTTTAATGATATCGTTGAATGTTTCATATGTAATACAGTACGATTTTCCTACGATAGCCCTGGGACTGTAAAACGTATCACGTTTTGAAGAATGGGGAGACAATAAACGCGATGTTCGTTTAATACAAATGCCAATCTAGGAAAATGACGGGAAAGGGACTTACGTTTTTCTCCTTGGCACGACACTCCAAAATTGCAAATTTTCACTTTTTTTTAACGATATCGTTAATGGAGCACATCGTTCGATTTTATGTTGTTTGTTGATTTGTTCGAGGGTAATGACTCATTGAGCTTCCGTTGCGGGCCGCTAGGATGGGATATGACAGGGGACAAAAGGATTGCATTTAACAAAAATATTAATAATTCACTCCTGAAAAAAAATTAGTAAGGTCATTTCAAATTACCGCGAAAACGCTTGTTTTTTTTTGCCAATGCATTGCTCTATGCACCATAAGGTGCGGATAAGGGAAAATAGTAGGTAGTAGCCTGCAAAATCCGACTAACGTCTCTGTCAAGACTATAACTAGTGTGTATTTTTGATCCCAGCATTTGTTTGTTTGTACATTTTATTTACCTATAAATATTTCGAATCCATTTCGATAGCATTTTTATAAAACAGCGGTAGATTGCAAATTTGAATTGAACTTTTCATAAAATCAGAATTCAATCACGGGCATGGCTTATTTTGAAGATTATTCAAAATCCTCCTGATTAACATTAATGTCTTTAGGGGTAAGAAACTTCCAGTCGAAATATGTATCAGTAATCGGTAGACTGAAGATAAACTCGAAATCTCGGTTTATATTTTTCAGGCTTAAAATAATATATGAGGTAGGTACTATTTATTTACCTTCGTACTCAATTTTCTCGGAAACTATGGATCAAATCATAAAAGAGTATTCCATGAAATCGACTTCAAATATGACGTATCGAGTTTTGTTATACCATGTTTAAAACATTTGAATATTTTTGAAAACTGATCCCTTATCATTATACTAATGAGTAACACGGAAATGAAATGACGAGCAGGAAGTGTCTGCCTGGGAAATGGCTTTAGTAAGGTGGAATATGTTGAGCCAAAGGTTAATGGGTTAAATGGATTGAATTGTAAATGAATCCATATGGGCGTTCGAATAAAGTGCACTTTTAATATTATGCAAGATCTTTAGATGAGGCAGAAAAGTAAAGAAATATAGAAATGTTTGTTTGTTTGTTTGTACATTTTTATTTAGCTATAAAAAAAAAAATTTTTACAGCTAATATATTACATAAATATTTATTATAGCATTAGTATTTTACTTAGCTTGCTTCTGAATTCATTTAATCCGTTTATTTGTTTGACGGTCTCCGGTAGTTCATTATACCTTTTGAATCCTTTGTACATTATGCTGTTCTGAGTACATGTCTTAGATCTATTGATTGTCTTTAAATTATTTTTAATTCTGGTGTTATACTCATGGGTGTTGCGGTTAAACTGAACCTTTGTCATAAAATAATCTGGTAGCATTTTATGAATAAACACCATTGTATTTAAATCAATCTTTTCTTTCACGGATATCATACCAAGATCTTTCAACATTTTCTTAATTTTTGAATATCTGTTACGCTTCAGAATTATTCTCATTGCTTTATTTTGTTGGATCTGTATATTTTTTCTATTTGACCTTTGTTGCACAAAAATAATACTGTAGCACAGTAATCAATATGAGGACCTATTATTGTTTCATATATTGTTTTGGCACTTTTCTGATTTAACTTATTTCTTAACCTTCCTAGTAATGACACTTTTTTAGATATTTTTTTATGTATATATTCTGCATGGTTATTAAATGATAGTTTTGAGTCGATAATTACTCCAGAAGCTGCTGAATATCGGTATTAAATGTAGGTGTCATCACTATTTAAGGCCAATATTTTACAAAATAATAATAATTAATCAAAGTGCATTTTTGCTCATCACTAATCAAACCATTTTACACTGAAAAAGAAATATTTAATACATCTAAGTATTGCGGGTAATTACTTAAAACATATTTTTTACCTGCAGAAATTTCATGCGAACATCGTGCATTTTGCAGTAAACATAAACAGGTTGCATTTATGAATTTTACATGCGTTTTAAAAAAAACACGTTACTATGACTACACACTGATAATTCAAAACATATGTATGAAAAACAGAATTGTAAAAGTTTTTGTACGGGTAACTCCTAAACTAACTAACTAAGTTACCACAACGGGTGCCGTGGATTGTTTTAAACACAGTACTTTAAAGGATTTTATTTAATAAACATGGCATTTGTAACCAACTAACGCAATTAAGACAAATAACTGTTGTCTTAATTAAGACCAGAATAAACTTTTCGAAAGAAAGCCAAGAAAACACGATGAGATTAACATAATTTTACTTTTGATGCAATCATTTCAAAGCCGTGTATACAATTTTATCAAACGTTCGCTTTAGGCTTCTTAGACAACATCAAAACGTTGTGGTAGGTACTAAGTAATTAACACGCACTCACAAAATTATAAGTAAATAATTAAGTTTTTTCGTTTTAAGTGCGAAGAAAAAGCTGTAGAAATCTTTTAAGCATTATAAATATAAAACGTAAAAGGCAAAGGAAAAACACTATTTATGGAGAAACTGAAGTTTAAAATAATACCCCTTTTCCTTCTTCTTAAACGTTATTTATTGGCTCGCCAATAAACGTAGATTAAAAGAACCCAAAGCACACTAAGAAGCAGTAAACATTACTGAAAATTCATTAAGAAATCGTAAAATAGTTTCCCAAATAACGGCTATAAAGAAGATAACGAACACATCAAAATAACATTTAAGAGATACGAAACGATAATAAATGTATGATACGGGCGAAATATTAGCTCACTAAAAACTTCTACCCACGCTCATTTGGATAAGCTTAAAATATTATTTAAAAAATGACTTGAAACGAGGAATTTTCTGAACTAAAGTTTGTTTGGCCATTTGTTTGGCTCTCCCTACGCTGAAATTTGACAAAAATATAATAGGATTAAAATATGGCATCAATATTGATTCATTGATAACAAAGCGATACGTACAGAGTGTATGATTTATATATGGGATTTTATAGTGAAAATCGAAGCATGAAATTTGCCCGTTGGCAACATAAATTGGATCTTGATTTATAGCATCCATTGTCAAGACAATCGTAAGAGACAAAGCCAGACAAATGCTGTAATTGGAAGTAATCCTTTAGTTGGGTTAGTTACACATTGATTAAATGGGATCGGCTCAGACAGATGCTGGCCGAGAAACAATGTCGTGGAGAAAATTATAAATTATAATTTGTACGTGATCAGAAATTCAGAAATGATTCCCAGTGTTTTGTTGATAAAAAGCGTTGCACATTTTTCAAAATCCGTTTAAAATTCAACTTGTTTCTTACGTTGATAGTAAATAGAGAAAATAATTAGCTGCACTGATTATACTAGGAACTTATATGTGAACTAGAATTTTTTTACAAATAATTTAATAAAGCATGACAATGATATACGAGAATAATCGAAACACTTATCCTCTTAACTACTAGATCCAGCAAGTTATCTATCGAAGAACACGAGATCGATGAAAAAACAATGGTAAGATTTCTGATGCAGGCAATACAGGGTTTATTCAAGCTACTAATTTTTATACTACTACTACTACTACTTTCCCTTATCCGCTCCCAATGGTGCATAGGGTACTGCATCGGTACGCCAAGTGCAGTGAATCTTGATCATTTATTACATGAAGGCAAGGTGATCAGTCTTACGCTTCAGAGCCAGTCCTAGGTATCACAAATATGAAATATTTTGATGTGAAAATCATACAAATTTTTATACACGTAACTTGAATAATTATTCAAAGTTTTATTTTGTCTTGACAAATACGACTAAAAGTAATATAGAAATAAATAAATGTATCTTTTAATGATGCGTCGTCTAAAAGATTTAAAAAAACAACAAAATTTAACTTTTGAAAAATAAAAGTTCCAACATATTTATGCACTGTAAAACGAGAACCCTTTTAAAATTTATGGTTTAAAGAATATGTGGTTGATAAGTCGTATGGAAAAAACCCCGAAGAATTCGACCCTAAAACTTGAGAAATGTGTATTTATTGTCACTCTAATACGAAAAATCGCGATGAAATTGCTGCGTATTAATCATCCTTACCATAAACCTTCAGGATGCCACCGACGAAGAAATCCGGTTTCGGCGCCACCTGTTATTCCAAAACCGCAGCATTGTAATGTCAAAGCCATGGAGAGAAGTCGACAGGATACAATTTATTTAAGACATTGGTGAAAATCTTCATGCAAGAAAAAATGGGTACCTTCGAGGCAGTTTTTGATCAATTTCTTTAAATAAGCCGTAAGCCGACGCACTGAACTGACGATCGAATTGCAGTATACAACTAATTGTTTTACGTTCTTGTAACTAACGATCGAGATAAAGCTTTGGATTGGCAACGATCACCAAAATATTTACGCCTATATATATATGCAGTTATGACGCGTACATGTCGGTTATCGGTAAAATCTCATTGAGATATTATATTGGTGATCAGTGCGCATGTATTAAAATTGTTGACCGTTACATAACTGATATGTTTTTTACAATAAAATGTGTTAGTTATAATTTTCTTCATTCTGAAGTTTTCTGTGCTTATCATATTCTAAAATGACGTAATAATTTAAGCGTCAGAATAAAAGTAAAGCATCAAAGCCTTTTAGGTTTTCAGTACAGAATAAAAGGCTTAAAGCAAAGCCTTATTCAAAATATGAATCAAACTCAACTGGGGGCATCGAACCCGGGCTTTGCCCTCTCGCTTGCCCATCCTCGCTATTGATTTCGATCCTTTGCCTGATTATGTATTCACATAATAATGATATACACAATCAAAAATTACAAGCCAGAGCGCAATCGGCTGACAAAATGAAGAAGAAAAAAGCACGGAGAAAGAAAGGAACCATTAATTTGAAAGTATTTATAAATACACGATTTATTGTTCTTGTATTAGTATTTTTTTTATCATTGAAGCGTAACAAATAAGTTACAATTATTAAGTTTCAATAGAAATGGAGTAAAAGTGAAATGATTTGTATAATACGCAATAACCGCTAAGAACGAAAATTGCGGAAGAACAATTGAATGCAAATCAAATAAAATAAAATAGATTATTATAGTGTGAATTCTCTGCGTGATAAATTGTAACAACTAGCCAATTTTGAAGCTATAATACTTGTAATTTATAATCTTTTATGTGAATCTGACGTACTCACGCGCGAGTACCATCACTACAAGTATAATATGTATATATAGTACGTACCACGTAACTTTCGATGGAAGTCAATCATGACGCTCCAGTTTTGGACAAGATTGCGTCATGTGAATACTGGTGCATTCAATGACTCCAAAATACGAACACTGCCTGACATTATTCAAGTTATGTAACGCGTTGCAACGGTTCACTCGCATACTGAGAAATATCTTTGCCGAAGAATTTAGGCGGATCGCTTAGTATTCGGGAATCGAAGGAGAGTGCGTAGAATGACGAAACTCTTGGCTATTAAATGGTTGAAATAGTCAAATGACCAAATACTTAATTAAATACACTTAAAACGATGGATACCTAATGAATTTATACACAGTTAAGATTTACAGAAGATACGTTTTTGACGAAGCTTTTAATAGTGACTCGGTCAAAGGTTAAAAGATAAGGTTGGCGGATAAAATGTTTATTTCATTTGAACAAGTTTTTAAGATAGAGATAAAAACATGGTATTTGAATAATAATTTAATTTATTTTTATTATGAAAGGGACTAAAAAAGTCCAAATGGATTTTATTCATAATAATTCGATAAAAGTGAAAGCTACAACCAACATACCCATTTCTACTACTACTACTACTTTCCCTTATCCGCACCCAACGGTGCATAGGGCACTGCATTGGTACACCAAGTGCAGTGTATCTTGATCATTTTATTAAATGAAGGCAAGATGATCAGTCCTACGCTTCAGTACCAGTCCAAGGTATCACACATGAAATATTAATAGGAAAATATCATGAAAATAAATATTTCATGTTGACCTCCAATGGGAATCGAACCCGCGACCTCATGCACGGTAGCCAAATGCGCTACCACTACGCTACCCATTTCTACCCAAGTCTTTAAAATTGAATGGAAAAATACGGCTCTTGAGTGGTTCTTGGGTTAAGTGATTTCGGTCAAACAAAATCTTTAACTTATTTTGTGTGTTTTAAATTTTATTTATAGTAGACAATATTTATGGGGTAAAAAAAAAATGCCAGAAAAATAAAGAATGAATCCGTAGTACGAATTGGAAAACACCAGAATTTCTAACGCTGGCCTCAGATGGAGCCTAGAAATTAAGATTTACTGTAGTAAACAGCAGTAACGTACGTATCAACTTGTACGAAATATTATACCATCGTTAATTCGCATATCTTCATCTCCAGTTCACCCACCTGACACTCGGGAAGCGTCACCCACTTTGGCACAATCGTTCTTACTGATTACACATTTCGAAATCAGATGGCCATTCAGAAAAGTGGAGGCGAAACCACGTGTCACTGAACTTCACGAGACGTACAAGAAAAAACTCATCTCCAACACACAAAAGAACCGTCCGAAGAACACAATAGAATTGATAAATAGCACAAAAAGGGTACCTTTAGCCATTCTTTGATCCTTTGACAACAAACGTGATAAATATAATGAATAATTGTGAATGTATCTACTTGCAGTAACTGTATTTTTAAAATAACGGATAATTTTCAGTCTTATTTATTTAAATAAAATCATTTGACTTATCATTTGAATACTACGAATATCTAAACAAACCTCGAGAACACTGCTCATTTCATTTGTAATTCACATTTATTCTACTATTTTATATTTAATTCCAACCGAACTTTATTTTTTATAAACTTTTTTTTATTTTTTATGAACGGCTAAAAGAAGTTTAAATGCAAATGTGCCTGGACGTAGAAGCCGCGGAAGGCCGAGAAATACATGGCATGACCAAGTACGTCAAGTACTTGAAAGTGGTCATGTAAAAAGTCGGAATAATCGGCGTATGTGCATGAGAAGATGTATGAATGTAGAGGAAGCAAAGGAACAGAGTGGTATGGCGTTCTATCCTCTCTGCCTACCCCTACGGGGAAATGGCGTGATGGTTAGTTAGTTAGTTAGTTAGTTAAAGTTAGTACCTAAAAATTAGTAGATACATGAAGTATTTTATACTGTAAGGGGACCTCTTCTAATTGATTTTGTATCGTAGTTTTTAAGAAACACGTCGAAGAAAACGAATCAGAATTTTTAGTAATTTATTTTGTTTTACTGTCGAGATTTTTCATAACCAGTTTGAGGGCGTCTTTACATCTAAAATAGAAAAGCGTGCGTCTAAAAATAGAAAAGTGTATGGCAACTTGAAATTTGAAGTATATAAAAATATGGTATTCTTAGGGATTTGCAGAGGAAGTATTTACATGCATTAACAGTAATTATACAACCATAAAAATTAAATAACATTTTTTAAATGTTGACTTTGAGCGGTTTGCCTGTGGTGTTCATACAAACAGAGAATGGGAGATGGGTCTATTAGAATAAATAAATTAAAATAAATTTCGTTAATTTGAAGATTATATCTTGAAAAGAACATTCGTTTACCATTTGGATATCGTGGTTTGTAAATTTTGTTACGAAATAGATGAAGTCTCACACCTTCCAGTTGTATAACGAACATAAAATCATTAGCAAATAATCGTAAATGTTTATTGACTTCATTCAGAGAATTTAATATGTAAAAAGTGTCTAAATATTCGTATGTACAATAAATCAACAATTTAGAAAAGACATGACAGTATGGAAAATGAAGAATATACAATAGCTTAGGTGGCTCTGCATGTGGCAAAGTGGCATGTTTACTGATGCAATGTGTCAGTAGAAAAGGCTGTTGCAAAATCAACAAGATTAAGAAGAAAAAAAAATAGGAATTACTGATAATTTGCTAGGAGTTCTTGATAATTTGTCAGGAATTCCGACGTACAAATGCGGTAATAACGAATAAATAACACAAAATATTAGAAAGAAATATCAGTATTCATCTCAATACTCAGACTATTCTTTATTCGACTAAGAATTATTTATCCGAAATGTTTAGTTATTTATGATAGCAGTCCTTTTTTTTACCATTTACAAATATTAAAATATAACTATGGTATCCTGAAAATGTTATCATGCCATTCCGTTCTCAAAGGACAAAAAGATTCGTCCACAGTCGTAGTCGCCTTGTTTGAACTTTTCGAAAACTATAATGTCACTGAATATTGATTGGGAATTAGACCTGGCGGGAGATCGAAACCGGAACCTTTTGCATCCAAGTGCCTAACGCTTACCACTCATCCAGGGAAACATAAATAATTTATTCATAAATTCTAAATAGGTGTTTCAATCATACGCTTGTTAATAGTAATGTATTCACTAACAGCCCTGCGATTCTACTAAGGTTTAAGACATTTTAGCGATTCCCTTAACTGTCACTGTCAAAAATCGGAATCGTATCTTTGTGTCGCCGACATGTACTCTAAGAATATTAGGTGATTTCTCACAAAAACGGCGCTTAAAAAAATATCCAATAATAATGATAATGAATTATCAAGACCTGTGTGAAGTTATAAATTTCATCAGTATGAAAGTCGAATTTCTTTGATTTTTAGGGAAATTTCGCCTCTACGACTACGTCAATCAAAAGATAAAAGTATTGCGTAGTTTCTGATTAAATTAGATCGGTGGGAAGCATAAACCTGGTAACAATAACGTCCTCAAGTAAGCACATTACGATAATCTGAATCAGTTATACATAGGTTATAACGTTTTCCTTAAAATCAAAGCAAGGTCTAATTTTTTCATAATAATTTGATGGCATATTGTTCTTTGCTTACAAGGACAAGAACTTTTTAAAAAAAGATTTTTATCGATCCCGGTACTAATTCACAACATTGCAATCACCTTGCCACTAAGCTTTCAGACGTTTTCCCAGTGGAGATTTAAACATACCTAATTTCATTACCCACATTAAAAATAGATTAGGTTCTTTTGTCTCAGCCTTGTAAACTTGGAAGAGTATTATTACTATAAAGTTTTTATAATCATTTATAGATCTCACAAACATACTTGTAATTACTTATAGGTATTTACTTTCATACGAAATAGAATATTCTATGTATGCATACATATGTATTTACATATAATTACAAATTATGTTGCTAAAAAATAATTAGGCTGTTGCAGGTTACTTACTAAAAACCACACAGGATTAAAACCACGTAGAAGAAATAACGACAAAATACCAAAATAAGAAGTTGAGGAATGATCAGTATTTCGCTTCAATACCAGTTCAAGGTATCACACATGAAATATGAATATGAAAAATTATATGTAAATAAATATAAGTACATTATAGTTTCCATCATATAAAAATTAATAAATATCTCAATTAACTCGCAAATAGGTAACTCGAGGAATGCGTTTCCGATATGAAATTTGCAAAGCATTAATAGCTTACTATGCATATAAAGCCTACAAGATTATTACTTATTTATATTTACGATGCAAGAAGATATAAAGAGCAACACGCTTTGATAATATAAACATAATATTATGCAGATATGTAGTAGGTGGGTGTAAGAATAGATCTACCTTAATTGTGGACCTTAACAAGTTTATTAAAGCACACTTTCATAGGTAATTATCGTAAATCTTTAAGAAAAACATGAAAATCAAAAATATAATAAGTACCTACCTATAATAGATTTTTACTACATATTTATCTACATGCGTTTTAGACGTTTCTTACATATTAAGATAAGACATACAGAATACATGAAAAAATATCAATTATTAATAATTATTCTTCATTGATAGAACAGTAATTAGATAGCCAGTAAGTAGGTATGTTTATTGTAGATATAAAAAAAAACTGTATTTCTACATCGTAGCTCAATCACAGATGACTATCGACGTGGTAATAAGCGACGTGATAACGATTTCTTAATATGGATGTTTAACGTTTTCGCGATCACAATGGAACAACATGTGTTAAAAGTTATCGATCGGGATTATTAATTACCGCTTTAAATATGGAAAATATGCCAAACTGTGAGTAAAGTAAAATTATTTAGTTTTATATAGTTTTAATTGTTTGTGCACAATTTATCATGCCATTTATTTGATTTGAATCAATAAAACGAAACATTTGTCAAAGTATGCATTTCATTTATGGTGCTTGGCAACGCGACCGTGATATGAACGTATGTTCATTGTGATCGGTCAAATGCTTAGCACGTTTTTAAGCCGTCGACAATCATCTGTGATTGAGCTACTGGGCCGGTATTCTGCATGGTACAGGACTTCTGCGCATACGAATTCAGTACCAATTCATATGCGCAGAAGTCCTGTCAAACCATACAAAATGCCAGCGCTGATATTAGAAATCAGAGTCTCTTTGATTTTTTTATATGCTAAATTTGCTTACGAAAAGCTTGGTATAGGTCGCGTCAAGTAAAAAGACGCTGGAGGAAAGTGGAGGGGGTGGATCTGCGCAAGTGACCCGCCCACCCAGAGTCGCAAATAAGGCCGATAATCGCTTAATTCACCAGTGCGCAACTTGACCGCCAGCGTCTTTTTACATGACGCGAACTATATCGACTACCATAATATTTTTAAAATGGATAAAATAAATTTACTTTAACTAATTGATCTATATTTCAGTAATTTAAATCAACGATGTAAATATGTAATATATTTATTAGAACCACATAAAAACGGAGATAAGCGTAAAAAATTTCTATTCAAACACTTTTTCTGCCCTGTACAGTACACCGTTACCGTTTGTCATCGTATCGCATCTCTATCGTTTAGCTGTCAAAAGTAGCGTGGAAAAGTAAAATAATGCGAACTGTCAGTTTTTATTGAATCAAATTAAATTCCAATATAGAATGAATACTAATCGTGCGTAGCGGCAACTTGCTGGAGTTGAGTTATTCATATTAGATGGAGACGGTAAAGTGACTTTCCAATTTCTTTTCTCAACCAGGCCGAGTTTGTATGTTCATGGCTTATTTTATGAATGGCAGCACGGTTACTGGTCGTTCAGATATCTTTGTCATTTTTTGCATACGTACTTTGAAAGTTTGAACTACCGTGAAGCAGAAAAGATTGAAAAGGGCTTTGGTTTTTTATTACCTGTCTGGGATAACCATGAACAGTTTTTTTTCTAGGCCTATGGAAAGACGCAGTGATGAGATACGTTAAGGTTGTAGTATTGACAAAAATAACACCTTTCTTCCTCCTTCCTTGCCCTTATCTGCACCTGATGTAATCAAGAGTAATATATCTTGATCTTAAAATCACACAGATGCAAGATGATCAATCTTACGCCTGAGTTCTTAGTTTCATCTTCATATTCGTATATCAACTATGAAAGATCAATATTTGAAGAGCTTTGGTCTCCCGACTCAAAAGAGTTCAAGTTAAAGATAAGCGAATTCCAAAATGGTCAAGAGATAAGCCAGTTTTTTTTTTACTAACATACCATATTTTGGAATCATTATGTGAAATAACAATAGGTTTTATTTCAGGATAAAAATAGCGTGTCCAAAATCACTCGCATACGAGTGGAGTTGTTAATTTTTTAAAAAATAATTAAAAAAATAGCGTGTAGTATTCTTAGGAAAAAAAGCGTCAATACGTGGACTTTGAACAGTGCTCACAATGAAAAGCAATAACAGTATTTTTCAAAACATTAATCAAAAAGAAATATTCACAATATTTAATGTTATCGATAACGCATAACAATCAAAGTTACAGGAAAGATACTGTACTCTACTAATACTTTCTCTTATCCGCATCAATGGTGCATAGGGCACTGCATTGGAACACCAAAGGCATCATTTATTTAAGGTAGGATGATAAGTATCACGCTTCAGTCAGTACGCAAGTCTGTACATATGAAATAATAATATGAAAAACACATTTAAATAAATATTTCACGTTGACCCCTACGGGCAACGAACCCGCGACCTCGTGCATGGTAGCCAAAATGTGCTACCACTATGCTACAAGGCGGACAAAAAAAAAAAATACAGTTGTCTCAAAAAATATGTAGTATTTTCAGCAAAATTTTAATTAACAACTAAAATACGATATTACTTAACTAGGCTATACATTATACTAAAATAATGTTTTGATAAAGAATTATTACAGATTTTAAAAAATACCGTTTAACGTTTGATGTAATGACACCATCTCAAAATATCAATATGCAAGGATTTACCAACAACTAATAATGGCTTGCTTGCCGAAACCCGATATCGACCTTTTAGTGGAACACAACATAAGATATTTACTAGAAGATCTCACGTTCCACAAACCACAAAACACAAGAATCGTAGATTAGCCATTTAGCAATAATGAACATATTACCGACTTAATGTATGAATAATTAGCCCTCTGGAAAGGAGCTGAGAAACAATCACTTGTTGGAGCTGGAATACAATGAGCGGATATGTCGGATACTGCCGACTTTGTGCTACCAACAATGATTAATAATTCTAAATGCGGAGACAAAATGACCAGCAAATAATTAAAGGTTGAAAGTAAAACAGCAATTAAGTACGCTGTAATTAATAGCAAAACATCTAAATCCATATACTGACAAACCACACAAGCTTTTTAAGACTAATGATAACATTTAATATGACTTAGTATAAGTTACTTGTTATCAGTAGCTCAATCACAGATGACTATCGACGTGCTAATAAGCGACGTGATAACGATTTCTCACCATGGATGTTTAACGTTTTCGCGATCACAATGGAACATCCGTTAAAATTATCGATCGGGATTATTAATTACCGCTTTAAATATGGAAAATACGCCAAAACTGTAAGTAAAGTGAAATAATTTTGTTTTATAGAGTTTTAATTGTTTGTGCACCATTTATCACGCCATTTATTTTTTAAATTTAAATCAATTTGAGAAAGCAATAAAACGAAACATTTGTCAAAGTATGCCTTTCATCTATGGTGCTTGGCAACGCGACCGTGATATGAACGTATGTTCATTGTGATCGGTCAAATGCTTAGCACGTTTTTAAGCACGTCGACAATCATCGACAATCTGTGATTAAGCTACTGGTGCTTTGCCGCTTAATCAGAGATAAAGAATATGGCTAAAGCCTAAAATAACTGCAAATTCCCTTAAGTACGAATCATTCAGTGCAAAATTATGTAAAAAGCTGGCCGTGATTCCGACATAACCAATTTAAGCTCAAAAGGTCCAATAATAAAATTGGAATAATTTGTTTGAATAATAAAAAATAAGGTTATGAGATACATTTAAAAATGTTTGAAAAGGGGGTTTAAGTTTTATAACACTGAAAGTTTTATTTAATTGTGTAAACAATCATTTTGTACATGGCATTACACATATTGTAATCATAAGACATGCCGTAATAAGTGGGTACGAAATACCAGACTAAAAATTAGAACAAACAAACTAAAATTAAAATAATAGTATTGTTAAATGTTCACCAATTTATCCACAGGGCAAAATGTATCATGCAACTTTTCTATTATGTGAATATCAAAGGTTAAAGACAGTTTTTTTATGCAGTGCTTAGATCGTTAAGATAAACATTTTCTCAATTATTAACAATAAAAATAATGTGCTCCCGGTGCATGAAAAGTGGATTATAAAAATGATTATTTAATTTAGAATGATTGATATTTAGATAAAAGGAGAGTATGTTATCCATCTTAGCCATGTAGTGAGGTCGGCTAGATTAATCGAAAAATGATTGGTTAACCTTAATTTGGACTATTAAATTATCGCCATTATAGCGCTAGAGGACACGGTCTTTATAACATAACAAACTGCCATTTTACTAATTCAGGTAATCATGATAACCACGTAATAATGCAAACTAATCTAGACGTCTCCACGAGACTTTAGATGTTGGACACTTAATTATTTCAACATGCAAGTAAATTTGAAGGTTGCTAATTAACTCTCTAAACATTAAGCAATCATTTTTGCCAAGATATTATAAATAAAGAAGATACTTAACGTCTCGATATGGGGTTCGATGTTATCATACGGATCAAAAAAGAAAAACTCTCCGTTCGTCGAACTCGTCGATCCCGTAGTGGGGAAATCTGAATTATTGTAAGTAAGGTATCGAAGGCAACAAATTTAATAGAGCTATACATGTTGTAAAGAGCCGATTACCTCCATTCACATGCAAACCAGTCGATTGTCGCCATTCCTAATAGGAATTTGGCGGGAACAATGGCAGCCGAGACGCGCGGGATGGTCTCCTCAAAGCGACACGAAGCGCAGCGGGAAATGGAATTAATCCTAAGTAGCACTTACAGCAAAATACAAATCGGTCGAGATTCACAAACAACAAACATATTCTGAAGTGCCCTTCAATGGAGCATGCGATGCTCTGATAAACTTGGAAAGAAGAATAAAGCGATTCCGAAGATACCAACGCATCGAACGAAAATTAAGAGAAGATAAACAACAGATAGATGAATCTGTAGAGTAGAAGCAATATTAAAAAAAGCTGTTTTGATTAAAACGAAAGCATAAAAGTCAATTGACTGATAAATATATAGGTAGGCGTATATTCATAAATAACATTTTTTAGATTTGGCAATTAGAAGAACACCGCCATAAAAGCAAGATGTGGGATGAACATTTACGATCTTGCTGTCGCTTAAACTTGGGATGCCAAAAGTTTTAATCTAATTACCATATTTGTAGGGGTAATTACATGGATACCTTCTAACAACCAAAGCTTGTTAACGTAAAATCGTAGGGTAAGCGTATTGATCGATGTCAGTAATTTAGAAACCTTAAAAAAATCTTGTCAAATGTGCGGTTCGGAAGCCTTAACGTAGAGATGCAATCAGATCAGGTAAATATGCGAGGATCACAAATTGTACTAATGTTTATCCAAGATGGAAAACACGCGTACTGCGAATATTCCGCCGCGCGCCGTGTAAAAGTGCTTTGCGTAGTAATTCGCTGTTATATTATGTTTTTAAAAGTAAACAAAGTAAAAAATTTTTACATAATAATAAAATATTTTTGCAATACGAAGAATGAATAAACATAAAATTCTTATGGTATATGTATGTAGTTAGATATACATATTGCGAATTCTTAAATAATTTTAATCTGTCAGACGACAAGAAATTTCTATCCAAATAATTATTTGCAATGCTGATAAAAATCGGGTAAATCGGTAAAGTGACCTTAACTATTTAAAGCCATTTAATGCGGACAAAAGTACTGAACTCGTACGAGAAAATTACCAAATGAATATTTTAAAGAAATGTATTCGCTACTAGCTATGCAGTTAAGGTAAAGGGCCCAAACATGATCCTTAGGTCAGAGTTTCTCGGTTTCAAGTCGCGATGAAATACAAAAATATCACGAACAAAATATTAAATGGCGACAAGTATTTTGTTCATTCTTTAGCGGAATATGTCTTACAGTAGGAATGTCGTGACAAACATGAAGATCATTGTCAGAATTCGTGAGCTGATACGAAGACAGTTCGATACAGCGTAATATCACTATGGGAAAATGGTATTATAATGGCAATAAATGACCTAATGAATAATTGTTTGATAGGATACTGAACCATCCATCGTTCACTCGAGCGATGAAATCGATTACATTTTACTTGGCGAATAATGAAAGTGAAAGTGGGTACGAAAATATCCCCCAAAATAAATGCGCTTTGCACTGGATTGAATTGTTTTGTTTATTAAACAATAAAGAAACATAACAGCTATTTTACAATAGGCTATATTGATATTGAGAAAGGAAATTCCAGTACATTGAGTCAGGATGGCAATTCAAATAGACTGGAATACTTTGTGGTGTGGAATTGTGGTCAGAAAGTACAAACTATATACTATGATACAATATGAAGATCGCGGAAACGTTTGATTGATTTAATATGAGTAATAAATAATATTATTCACATCAAGCGATGATTAATAATATCCAGAAAACCAAACCAAGTAATCGATCATCATAAATATAAACAATGGTTTATTATGATTATATGTAATAAATAGAAGAAATCAATAAAATATAACTTAAAACAACTGTGTAACAGGTTAATATAAAAAAATCATATAAAAAAAAGCAAACAAAACGCTTTGACATACCGCAGTCAAATGGAAAAACTAACACTACAGTATAAAAACTATTACTAAAATCTCGTTTTGCAGAATAAACCAAACATGGAAGCAGTACGGAAAAATATGGAGTGCAATTTAAAAAATAGCAACAGAAGAGAGCACAAACAACATCTATAAACGTGAAAATATTCTGCGAAAATGGATACGATTTTATGATCGATAAAATTCAAGATGGTAAGGTTATAATAAATTGGAAAATAAAACTGTAAGGAAGTTATGTATGCGCTATAGCAAGTAAAAGCGATGAAAATTACTTGAGGCATCCCGAAGAAAGTTATACGGATTCGTAAATTACAATTACGTATTGATCTCATGAAACGTGGAAAACGGTTACAAGTTATTACAAAATCCGTAATGAAAAGTAGGAATCAAGCAATGCCCGTACACGAATTGATGGCTGCCTGACATCAATGCGTGAAGTAAGTACTGTTTTAAACTTGTCATCCCAGGATAAGTCCTACAGCAGGAAGTGTCAGAGAAGCAGTAGTAAAGCAGCACCGCCTCAAGAGTTGTTCCCGGTGATTTAATGACATTTCAAGCGTCACGCAACGTCCTAAGTCACCAGGTCTGTACACTCCCAAGACCATATTAGCTCGGGCTTACTTCAACTACTGTGATGCAGTCGACATGCGATATTTTGAACAATACTGGACGCAACTGACACGACGATGGACAGACCCATAAAAAACCGCGCAGTATACGCATGACAGATTATTAGAAGATTCTAAGTCAGGTTTGTTGAACAGAAAAAAGTTTTCTAAGCAAAAACAGAACTTTTAAAGTGAGTTAAAATAAGTAGCTCGCTCTTTGTTGAGTGCTGAATATATTATAAGTATTAAGTGTTTTTCTGCATTATGGTTAACTACATAACCAGAGTAAGCTTAAAGAAAGAAAAAATGTAATTTTGGCATTGAAATTTTTGCAATTTACATTGCTTCACCATTAGCTAATACTTAGTCTCATTCCTTACATAGCCGCTGCTGTCAACCTTAAATGACTAATATTCTCACCAATTAGCGATATGCCAGACTGTTAACGACAAACGATTTTTCTTCAACGCTTTTTTGAAAAACTTCGTTTAACGTAACTGGTTAATTAGACATGAGCAAATACAAAGCTCGCAGTTGTGCATAATGTGAAAATGGCAATATTTGTACGTGTCTCTCTGTACCAGATAGCCGAGTGCCGGAAACATTTGTGAATATCTAGCCACTGCGATCGTCCGAACAAGTTCTAATGGAGGGTTTCATTATGGCCGTGATGGATTTCTGCGGCCAAGCTGGTTGCAGAATGCTGAATGTGGATATTAGGTACCTAAAACTGCGCATTCCTACTAACATCCTAGTTAACAATGAGGAGGTACCGTTACAAACAGAACCGAAATAGCGTAGGAAGGCTGGAGCAAAAAACAAACCAAACTGGCGGGTAATAAGTTGGTTTCAAAACTCGACACAAAAAAAACATCATAACATTGCTGTACTGACCAAATTGTTAAGATGCCATAGTGAAATACAGTTTAATACAGATTATTACAAGTGCTACTGACAAAACAATCGAAAAATTAGAAGTAAATAACGAAATATCCAGGCCATATTACGGATGATTTTTTAAGGTTATTTAATTTGTTATAAAAATAAATCATAAAAATTGTTCGCATGCAGGTGAATAACAAAACAGAGGATAAAATTAAAGTTTACAACATACGAGACAAGAATAACGTATAATTTGAGACCCTTTACAAATTGTTACGTAATAACTCGTTTTATAATGGCTCCAATGAAGCGAGTGTCGTATTTGAATGGGAAGAAAACATTGTAATATTTTCAAGTTATTTCGTATGGACTTTTAATTAACTGACAAGCGTTCATTTATATTTTTATTTGTGTTTTTAATTGGAAGTATGGAAGGCGTGGTCTAATGTTTTAGCATGGTAATTTGCTTTGGTCTTAGTTAGGTTCATTAAATTATTTGCATTTTTCACCAGTAGAAGTATCATTATTTAATACCTTAACGGACACAAAAGTTCGGAAGTTCCCCGACATAGGTGAAACATTTGGACACACTCAAAATATTGTTTAGTAAAAAATACATTTGGCTATTTTTTTTTACAATAACGAGTGAATTTTGATTAAGTTAATTCAACGGCAAAGTGTTTAATTTAGCACCTTTAAAATACTCTGAATGTTATTGACCTGAGTTGAGTTGACCCAAGTTCAATTCAATATTTATTTACTATCGTAAAAAATGTTACAAAAAAAACATACTTAACAAACTTGACTGAAGAATTATGCATAAAAAAAGATCTTAAAAAAACTGACGTGCAATATGAATTTAATCCTAATTAAACATTAATTTTACTTAGAAGAAATATCTACGATCAGAGTGTGCAATGAAAATTAGTGAAATTAGTGGTATAATTTTACTTTATTGTGAGAAATTAATACTGTATGTACTTAAGTCTGTTGGCTGTCCGTAAATAATTTAAAAAAATATTTAGTATAAAATAAAACATTTCATACTGCTGTTGCATTGCAAACAATTTCATATATGCAAGGTACGTAGCTTAAATGGAGATACTGATGAGGGTGATGAGGGAGAAACCGCATAGAGTAGATGAAATAGTAGAATATTTTTCTACTATGCGCAGCTGAAAGAGAGTCCCCCAGGACTCTATAACAGCTATGTGTGGATGGTGGGTTCGTTATCCCCCCTTAGGTACGTAGCTTATAAATGATATTTACTTTATATTTTAGTTACTTTTAATATTTAGTAAATATGTGTCAGAAATGTTACATGCATGTTAAAAAAATAGTTTTATTAGAAGTTTCAATAACCTTGTACAGGTCACGTAATGCAAAATACTCCATTCAAAAAAATCGCGAAAAGTGCAAAAAACCGAGAAAACAGTCCGGCGTTGTGTCAGCTCAATTAAGCATCCTTTTATCAGGTTTCAGCGCAGGAAAAAAACGCTTTTTGTGAGAAATAATGTTGGTTGATTTCTTTTGAATTTTGTTAGTTAGTGCGTTATTGACGGCTCCTTGACGCTGCTATTTGATGTTCAATTCCCGCACCGGCAAAAAAAAGGCTGTAAATAGCACCTTCGTGATTAAAGCAACAGAGTTGAATTTTTTTGCCGTTGCGAAATTATTACTTTATTTGTGCGTAGGTAAAGCTGGGTTATTCTTTTAGTTAAAAGTTAAAATCGTGTTTCATCATAATTTAACATAAATTGCATTTTTCAATATTAAATTTATATTTAATAGAAGTACTCGAGTTAACGATATTAAGATCTAGAACCGCCCGACTAGAAGTTAATAAAATAATATTTTTAAGAATAAAAATCTAAATTTCTTTCCTTGAGTTTAATTCTCTATCATGTCGCATGGAATTAAATAAAAACAAACATAAAATCCTTTTGACAGTATATATAAAATATTGAAGGGAAAAGCAAAGATCGTTGTTTTCGTAATGCAAGCTTACTCTTAGCCTTCAGATTCATATCTATCTCGGAGTAAAAAATTGTAAAATAAAAACAAAATAATTGACAACATCGAAAACATTTTTTTTAATCGCAAACAATTTTTTATTTAATTTGCGATGTAAATTAAACCATTTTGTTATTTAACTATGGTATTCAGGAAACATTAATTTTAATAATAATGTATTTTGCTCTAATTTGGATGATTTTACCTGTCTGCGATTAGCGTATATCCATCGATCAATTTACGATGCTGTGAAAGTAATTGCCTGGTTCTGACAGCTCCCCGGTTAATCTCCTATGCAAGTTGATTCCTAACTGCCTATAAAAATTAATTAAATTTGAGATTTCTAATAAACTACGAATTACAACAGGTAGTTTCAAATTACCTGCAATGAGAAATTTGAAAATCTATTGCTTTTATTTTATTTCTTTAAAGTGCGCTATTTAACTAAGCGTCTTGAACTTCCACTGTTGACCATCCGTCGGCTATTTGAGTCAAAATTATGGACGCAGACCTGACTTGGGAGGACTAGAACTAGCGGCTGATTGCTTGACTTGGAGGCAGTTTGTGGAATCCATATGCTGTACATGTCAATCTTTGACCATGCGGCGGTAATCGACCCACGTAAAGTTGGTTTTATGGAGCTTTTAATTTTTTTAAATGAAATTTCATATTAGATATTATTGATATCCCAACAGATAGAGAAACTCTGGAAACGAATGCGTGTTATCTAGGCGTTTACAGGGCTTATGACCTGTCATTGGCTGGGTTAAGTGGCCACTTGGTGTACTACAACATTCCAACAGAGTTTCTCTGTCTCTGTTGGGATATCAATAATATCTGATATCAGCCCAGCACGGGTATAATCCAGTAATTTGTCTACAGTATTTGTATTCATTCAAAAATGTTGTTAAAAATTTCATATTTGCTACGAAACTACTACTACTACTACTACTTTCCCTTATCCGCACCCAATGGTGCATAGGGCACTGCATCCGTACACCAAGTGCAGTAAATACTGATCATTTAATTACATGAAGGTAGTATGATCAGTCTCACGCTTCAGAACCAGTCCAAGGTATCACACATGAAACATAAATATGGAAATCACATGTAAATAAATATTTCATGTTGACCCCCTACGGGAATCGAACCCGCGACCTCATGCACGGTAGCCAAATACGTTACCACTGTGCTACGAGGCGGATTGCTACGAAGACAAATAGTAAAATAACTAGCAAACTTGAGCACAGAATTAATACTTTTCTGAAAGTGATAAACGAATTATTTCTATGAAAGAAAAAAACAAAAGATACCAAAATAGATGTATTGTCGATAGACTAAAAAAAAAAAACATTTTTTTTTTGTATGTGACCTCATCCAAAGTATTATAATACTACTAGTCTCCCTTATCCGCACCCAATGTTGCATAGGGCACTTCATTGGTACACCGAGTGCAGTGAATCTTGACTATTTATTACATGAAGGTAAGATGATCAGTCTCCCGCTTCAGCGCCAGTCCAACGTATCACATATGAAATATTTTAATGTGAAAATCGCATTGAAATTATTATTTCATATTGACCTTCATCGGGAATCGAACCCGCGACCTCATGCATGGCAGACAAACGCGCTACTGTCATGCCACAGAATTCAGTTATGTTATTTCAGAGTCTCGTGCCTTAATCCCACTCGAATAATAATACCTACTGATAAACACTTTTAGTTAAGAAAACACATTGTAAAGTAGTGAATAAGCAAATTCTACCAAGGAAGGAGCCACTAATAATTGATATGCAAAAACTATCCAAATATTGGTGCCTACGCAGTTTCAAAAAAATCACTATTTGATCAAATTGTTTTCAGCATAATAGCTGATAGACTCGACGTGTTGTTTTCTACAGTTAGGTACACAATAAAAGTAAATTTATGCACAAAAAAAGCTAAAATAATAGGCTGCAATGAAATTTGTAATAATCTTCATAAAATACCTACATTTTGGTTTAAAAAAAATCAGAACATCCATGAACTTCCACAAATATTTGACGTAAGCACCAACACAACAAAACTAATCAAAATAAAAGTGTCAGCCTCATTACGTATCAGAAAAAAATGTTCAACTCGCAAAACGACCAATATCCAGTCATATTTTGGAAAATAGCAAAAAAGGATTTTGATTTCAGTACTGTTTCTGGATCTGAGAGATTTGGCATAAGAAAAAGATAGAGACACGTTTCCTAGACAGAAATGTTGTGTTCGGTGTGAGCTGTAAACTTGTATTCTGAGTTCATTTTCGACAAATTACGACTAAGTGCAGTATACTAATTCATAGTGCGATATTGTGTTCCTCGTGCTGGTAAGTTTCTGCACAACTGCATTCAAAGTTTAAGCCCTAGTATTTGTATTAGGCGCGGTAGGTAAGTACGCCGACGCATTTGATTTCTAGCGGCTGATTTTACTATTGAGATATCAGATTGCAGCTGGAGCGTATCCCGATAGCGGGTTAGGAGATGCAACAAGGATCATGGAACTAACTGTGAGCGAGATACGAATCTCCGTGGAGCAGAGTCATGAATCAACCGAAACGCTATTAACACATTCTCACATCCACCGTGGACTTATTCTGGAATTGGTTAACCTCAATGAGTGCACGATGAAAATGTGTGGGATCAACGAAATATTCATATTTTATCAGATTCTGTTGCTCGATCACAGATCACTATCGACTCGGTAATAAGCGACGTGATAACGATTTCTTACCCATGGATGTTTAACGTTTTCGCGATCACAATGGAACACGTGTTAAAAGTTATCAATCGGGATTATTACACGAGCGCATCTAGTCGCGAGCCCTTTCCCGAGATATATATTCTTCGCACATATCTCCATTCAATCTTTCTCGAGTGCCGTATTGCATTTAGCCGGCGTTCAGCAAGCCAAATATTGAGAAAAGCAGTCGACATAATAAACAATCCGACATGCGCGATGATTTGACGTTTGACGTCTGGCCGCGATATCGCGTTCCGAGCATTCCCGAGCGTTGCTTCGGCAATGATCTGCTCGGCGAACGTGGTATAAACGAATGTTTATGTGATCTGTCAAATCGTTAGCGTTAGCACGTGGTTAGCACGTTTTTAACTACGTCGATAGTTATCTGTGATTGAGCTACTGGTCAGATAAAGCGTTCGGAAGAAGTTGGTGAAATCCATATGCTTCTACATAATAGAAAGCGGATACGAAATAATGCTCAATACATCAACTCATAATACGTGAATTATTATTACGAACTTCATCTGCATTATAAAAATTTGAATCTCTGGCTGAGTTCAATTAAGGCAGATTTTAATTAACCGTAACTGTAAGACGACGCCGACGTACATATACATATATGCAAGTATGTATTTTATATTTTATCCAGAAACGCCACAAAAACCAGCAAGCTTGCAACAGATTTTACGACACAATACCAGCTAATTTTAAGCATAAGGCTTCTATTCTACTGGTCTACATCCAACATCTACTCCAACTAGTAAAGAGAGTTCATAGAGTTATCAGGTTATCTCCGAGTAGACTGACGTCTGCGGATTATTGCGTGGTTTAAATCTGAGCAGCTTGCTCTGGACTCAAGATCAATACTGCTCGTAGGCAAATCAATCAATTCTAACAGTACAATTTCTTTTACTGACTATGAACACGTGAAAACATCGTTAACAGTAATTAACATCTAAAAATAAATAACTTTATTTAATGCATGTAATGTACTTTTTTTAGCTCCGGCAATACGTCAATCATCTAAGTAAATTAAATATCTTGAATCCATTGTGAATAGTGCGTGTATTTTATGTTTTCGAGCGCTGTAATACACTTGACTAATTTATTAATTACGTTAGCAAATTACTTATTATTCTTATTAGTTACAGTTTGTTTTTCATTTTTAGATTTGCTACTGCATGTGCATAGAAAATTTATGGTAATTGCTCTACATAGAATATCATTTGCAAATAATGAGCAGAGGAATTTTAACCTAACATTCCTCTTTATCTGATACAACAGCGCAAAAATACCAGCGGTACCGTAGGAAGTTACACTTGCCTAAAGGTATCCATTCAAATAAATTTAGCATTGCTCTTTCAGCGATAGGAAAGATAAGATACCTACAAGTGATTAATTCGTTTCTTTTCTTTATCGCGTGACTAACTTCATTAGAAAATTACTTCCAAAGGTTTTTTTTGTTATCAACGCAAAGTGATTTATTGTGCTCATGTGTATTGTTATTACGATTCCGCTGGTATAATTTATTAAATAAATATTTAGAGAGCATTTTTTACTGTTTGAAAACAATGAACAAAAATAGAGCAAACTTTTTTCATAATTCTAAAAGATATTAAGAAAATATGGTCTTGTCCATTAGGTCAGGCAAAATCTATTGACATGAATATTTTATATTCAGTCTGTATAAGGAATTCTCTATTCATGCAAGCAACATTCATAGGAAAGAATTATTTTGTGGTATGAAAGCAGTGTTAAGTATAAAGGTTCTTTTTTGTACAGCTAGAACATGTTCGGAATGTCAACAGACATGAACAAGATGCCAACGTTAATACGGAAACCTAATGGAAATCCTTAAGTAGGAAGCGCGGTGTTGTGTTTGGTGGTAAAACGCCATGCCCATATACGAGAACAGAATGCTCTTGTCCAGGACTGCCTGAATTAGAGCAAACGCGAAATATTTACACTAAATTATGTACAAAAGAAGTATACTCCTTAGGAGAAATACACTGTTTTGGAGACATCAAGTAAATAGTTACGAAAATATCATTGTTAACATTTATTAAAAGTTCTATGTCCTAAAATGAATCATATTACTATATGAAATTAAACACGTTGTTCCGAAAACATTAGCAGTACACGCAATCACATACCTACGTAATATGTATATAAAATGCTGATTATTTTGACCACGCACACACGTATAGAAAAAACCATAATGTTTTTGATTATGACATGTAAGATCGTGTAATAAAGTTACTTACAAGTAGACCGATTTTGGATAGTTTATCGGCGAGAAGCCACCACGGTATTTGTGGTCGTGCCTGACGCGCTCTAAGCCCCGGCACGCACGTCGTGCAGACATGTTAATATCACGGTTTGTCTTATATCTTCCGACATCTGTGCCCTCAGGTTGGAGCCGGTTGGAGGAGTGTGTACTTACTAGTTACCATTGTTTGCTCGCGTTACCTGCGGAAACGGCTAAAGCAATAATGGAACCGTGTTTTCCTCTCCGGCGTTGGCATTGTGTGTGGTGATCCTTACTGCAACAACTATTGAAATTTATGGCTCTTGTTTAGTGTTTAGTGTTCGCGTAGTCGAATTCCAAGACGGTGTTTTCAAAACTTCCTTATTCGCCAGCGGGGCTTTGATATTCACAATGTGTTCATGTCCTGATTTGAGATCAACAATCAGTGTTGTCACTGCATTATTTAATGAATGTGATCACTACTGACAATGGAATATTAGGAAAGGGGAGTGTTTGAATAACACTAGAATACCAATAAATTATTCAAAAGCAAATAAATTCAATAAAATGAACAGCGAGACCTTCATTGAATAACTAAAAGTTGTTCGACTAAATTTAATGTATTCATTTGCAAAACCATTCGATAATTTACGTGGTCAAATTTTTTTTATTTTTAATATCTATATATATATACATATTATTAATATTAGTAACACTAGCACCAGAGAAATAACCCACGTGCCTTGAAATAAATTCTTATTGCGATAAAATGACATGATTCAACAAATGCGAAGGTTACAAAGCGTTTGGTTAGCAATAGTGCTGTCGTTTGCTGAAGAAGACATAACTGGTGTGACAGGTAGGAGCCTTGAGGAACTCCCCTGTTAGCCCCGGCAACTGACGGCTACACATAAATAATAAATACTAAATTATGCGCTAGAAACAGAGTTTTTAGACTGCCGATACTTTGCACAAAAATTTGATTGACTGCTAGCAACGATAATTTAAAGTAAAGTCAAAACGGAGCTTGAATAAATTATTTAGTTGGAAAACATTTATGTTGAGCGTAATACCGAAAAGCAATAGCGATTTAAATTAAGTAAAAAATTTATGTTTTTTATATTTTTTGCAGTCCAAGAGCTAAACAAACCGACAAACGTATTAATGTCAGTAAACAAAGTGGCAAGTTAAAACAAAATAAAAACAATAAACATACTAATCTAAAGGTTTAAGCTGTCAAAAGAAGAATGCTGACTAAAGAATGAAGGGCCTGAGTAAGGAGTTGAGCAGGGTCCACACTAACATCCATGGTATGAGTTGGCGCGAATTTCGCACATGTTCCTAGTGGCAGCGTTACACGACAAGTCGGTGGCACATGCAAATGTCACCACTTGGAGCCGCCGTTAAGTATTCGTTATCTTCACCATAAAGGGAGGAATTTGACCGTGCAGACGCCGGTCGATACCAACTTCCTAATATGGGTCTAATCGGAGGACTGGAGTGTCACTCGGGAGGCTCAAAATGGTCGCAACACACCCAATGGGCGACAAAGACATCTCCATCATTTAGTTCGTGCAGATACAATCGCCGCTGAAGAGTGGAGTAAGAGTATGAAAATACATCATGTAAAATTATTCGAATATGCTTCATGCGGATCAAAGCACTTAAATCAGAAATCACGAAGCTCTCTATCCGGTATCGGGTTCTCCAAGCGGCACATTATCGAGGATCCTGTATTTCATTCAACAAGAGAGTTAATTGAGTTGGTATCTAAAGTTTTGCAGTGCGTTCCCCGTTTCTACACTCTACATCCTACTCGTTAGTTAGTGATTTTTGTTGTCTGCGCTGACCGCCTTCGCTACGCTCTGATTTCCCTGGGTGGGTCCGATTTCCCGCCCCGTATCAATTATTCCAATCGCCAAACCAATTTGATACGTTTATATTAATAGTATGCCGACACGATAGGCCGATCTCATAATCCCTAATCACGTGTAACCAACTCGGCTGAATATGGCTGACCCCGAGAGGAAATGCTACGAAGTACTAGGTTTTACTCAGGGCGTGCGTTCGTATTTATAGGTGAAGCTTGTCTAATCTCACGGAGAACTGCAACAATTTGAAAATATCGCGAGAATTTTAGCGCGATCTGTTCCGTTAGAACTTAGAGCCAATTATTATTACTGGCAATTTGTGCAGGAACTCGATAATTGACTTGACCAATATGTTACCATTACTTATTACACAAAACACAAGTTGGCGTGTTCTCACTATATCGTACATGACAGGGAAATAATAACGGTGAATTTTCATAATTACCCGTAAGTTATCCTAGAACCCTTTCAACTCACTAGCATAACATCAAACTGAATACTTAACGTGAATGTAAACAAAGGTTAAGGAGGAACACTGCAACCTAATTAACTGCAAAACATGTCTCAAATACCAATTAAATTGACCAACAAAAGCGTAAGGATACCAACTAAAGCTTCGTAAAGGAAAAAACTTACAATTTTGAGTCAAAGACTTTCAAACATTTTTAACCGATGCGTGATGGTTAGTAATTACTAAAAAATTTAACTTTAGCGAAGGATGTTGTATAAGAAGCAGTAAATTTGTTAATTGATAAGATTAATGATAATACTTTTCATTTTATTGATACCATAGCCGATGACATGTATCGAAGTGAACCAGAAACTCCATAGAACTTATGAATAAATACATCCAAGAAAATATTGCAGACACGTGCTTAAAAGTAAAAAAGAAGTCTTGAATACAAATGCACATTGGTCAAGTACTCTCTTAGTTGTAATTGGACGCACCAAAGAAACTATTTAGCAATAATAAAGATATACGTGTCTTATAATTGAGACCCTCATCATTAACACGTCAAGAAATAAATATATGAGCAATCAATGGCAGCTTTCTCAGTTCTCAGTCCATGGCGCAAGATATCCATGGTACAAAATAAATTTCAGTGATT
Source organism: Micrasema minimum (assembly GCA_022494985.1). NCBI lineage: Eukaryota > Metazoa > Arthropoda > Insecta > Trichoptera > Brachycentridae > Micrasema > Micrasema minimum. The sequence continues at coordinate 86,106 of JAGVSP010001114.1, forward strand.
CAAGATTTACACGTAATTTATGCAAGATATACAAACGTAAATTATAAAACGCTATGGCCGTTTTAAAAATGCATGGGTATTCAAATTAAACAAAATACAAAAAGACTACAGTCTATTTGTGGATAAATTCTAGTTAATTAGAATCCATACAACTAGATGATAAAGATAATGTATTGACAACAAATCTAGCGGCGGGATGCCTGTATCTCGTATGCAGGACAGTGAAACAGTTAATAATTATTATTATAAATTGATCGCATACCGAGAAGGTCAGATAAAGCATATTTATAAAGTACGAAGACCAGACTTATATAATATCGATAAAGGTATGCAAAGCGCGCCTACCTTACTACTAGTCAATATTGCAAACGAGTTCCTGCTCTTGTATTCATAACTTAACTAGAAACGAATATCTGATAACAAGAATCGATCAATTTCATTCGCTACCAAGTTGCTCAACGTCCTGTGACAATAATTACCATGCCCTGTAATGTTAACGATTGCCTATAACTATAACTAACTCGGGACATGAACATGTAATGGCTGAATGAATTAATAAAAGTATGTGAAATACTCAGAAATAAGAGCATAAATCGAGTAGTACAGAAACTCGCGAAATGGAATGGAATCAATGATTCCCAGGATCGGTCACTTCATCTCTCTTTTTTTTAAATTATGATTTTAGTACGCAGAAAATGTTAGAATCAACTAATATTAGACAGCTTACGCCGCTGCCTGTGGGGAAATATGTTTAGTTAACTGGATCGTGTGAGTGATTAAAATCTCTCGGGAAAGTACTCGTATAGTAAATACCTTCCCGGTAAAGCTTAATTACCAATATATTGAAATATAGCGCTTCCCGTTGACATTTTCAATTTGTCGGCTAGTCCATGAGAACTATGTCTATATTACAAGTCACTATTTTAATAGGCGCGTAAATATTTTTTATGGTTTAGAATATTTATTAACAAGAAATGTTTGTAAGCTCGATGGGACAATAAAGCTAAGAAAATAAATTAACAAGACTTTACAAAAATATTAATTGTGCCTATTATTATCTCATTGATAGCTGCACATTTGATACAAGCATAAAATTGTACAAAACGTATAGATACATGTCATACTTTAACAGTTGAAACGACATTATATTGATTTATGGCCAAAATAAATTGAAGTCGGAACAGTTTCTCAAATAAAAATTTCATTGCCCATGAAATGACTATTGAAGAGACATTCAATCTCAGAAAGTAATAAAACATCACATTGTCCCCAGTAACGCAATAGAACATCAGAGTTAAGAGAGATGATTCCCAACCTTTGTCACGGCACACTGGTAGGGCGTGGCGATAAACTATTTGAGATAAGTTATGGCATTAATTAAATTAAAACTCGCCGCATGAAGTATCGCGCAATCAATAAATTTAAACTAATTTTAATGTATCATACCAAAACATTAAATTAAAAATTGTTAACCACGTTCACTATATAAGACAACAGGTAAGTGTGCCGACAGAGCATAAATAAAAATTGATTGTGGTTTACCAGTTATCGAGACATGCAATAACAGTACGAAAGTGGTCGATTTTTGTCTTGAAATATCTAGAAAATAATAATACAAGTACATTGTAAGTGAAAATGTATCGCAGGAAATAATATCGAAGTACAAATGCTAAAGCTCAAGGCATCGATATTTAGGTGTGTGCAAAAGATAATGAGCGCATGGTGCCGAACAGAACAAATTACGTACACTTATTTGTGTGGACTCGGACACTGCAAACCCCTAGTTGGAATGGGATCAATAAGGCCGTGTTTAAGGCTCATACTATTCCCCCCATAAAAGCAAAAGTCTTTATCTATCTAATTTATTGCGATGCGGGTATTCGTCTGTTACCTATAGATAAATACATGTAATCATTGTTTTTTTTTGCATTTAATTATGCATAAGCTATAAATATGACAGATAAGTACACATTATAGTAAATATTTGCCAGGTTTTGTAAGGGTAGCAGAATAAACGTATTTTATCGAGCGCCTTAGAAGCAAAAAAAAGCGTCGATTCGTTGTTGAGTATTTCAAGGCAATATCAATATTAGCATCCAGGCAGAAATAACCAATTATACATAGAGATTAATAGAAAAAATGTATTAGTTATAACATGGAGAGTATTGAATATGAAATGGACAAGGACATAAATCAGAATAAACAGTTTACAATAGTTTTCACAACTTCTGTTTAGCGGAAGCTCGAGACAGCCTGTCACGGTTAAGACAATATGAGTTTACCCTGAAACTGGCACAAAACTGCTGGTTTCCTAGGGCGTTACCAGTCGGTTAGAGATTCCAAGACGTTTAACAGCTTGAGCCGGCCTTGTAGGGCTGCAGCGCGATTACTAAATCCAATTAAAGGATTTCAATTTGTACGGATTCCACATTAGGCGGCAGACCATCCCTCACACGAGAGAAAGAAAATGGTCATATTATAAAACATTATGTACTTATCCACTATACATGTAAGTAATATCGTCTGCCTAAACTGAAAAACTCGTATCTTCATGTGGGTACAGCAAATTTCGAGGAGACGTAAAACGTAATTTTCTCATTATTTACATAAAATTTTTGGATAATAATAATAAAATAACAATGAGAAGATGTATGAATGTGGAGGAAGGCGTCTATCCTCTCTGCCTACCCCTTCGGAGAAATGGCGTGATGGTTAGTTGGTTAGTTTACACAATACGCTTTATTTAAATGCTTATTTTCATGGGCAAAAATTTCTCATATTATTGTATAACATTCAGCATTCAACGTTTCCGTAATGCATTTTCTACGGTAGGTTTTCCGCAAACACGAAGTGTTTCGTAACGATTTCACTTTTTATAAACAAAACGGTATACATTATTTTTTAAGCCTAAGTTTTTATCATTTACGCCGATGCCGATGTAAGTAAATTTGACCAATCAACCATATTTGAATAGCTACATGCAGAAAGGGGTTAATAACACCCCATTTTCATAATTTTACAAGGGACGTAAAAACTGACATGATTGTTGTCAGGATTTGCAGTTTATTCTGTGTATAAAAATTTTCACATAAAAATTTACATAAATAATTTATTTGTATAACAGTGCTCTTGAGATGAATTTACGCCAAAAGAGCGCTTCAAAAGTTGTCCAAATATAATAATAACCACCTCCGTAATCTGCATCACTCTATTGATACAGGTTTCTAGTGTATCTTCATAATTTATTACATAAAGGCAATGATGATCACTCTTACGATTCAGTGCCAGTCCTACAGTGAGAAATTATGTATATTATAATAAATTAATAAATCACACACAGAAAAAACTAAACGAATCCAGAGGAAAATCACCAAGATAAAAAGTTTTTTTTATATTTTTCCATAAAATCATAAAATTTAGGAATTTGCAGTTAACTCCTTCCTGAAATTAGCTATTCATTTAACATACGTTTGCCCCAACCAATTATTATACATTCGGTATGGCAAATATTGCACCGATTGCATGATTGGTCCGAACATTAGTAACTCTAATTTAATTAAATGGAAACAAATAAGCAAGAGTTCTATATCTGAATTTAAAGAAAACGAATACATACATAAATTTGTTGTTACATAAGTCATGAAGGTAAGAACATGGTACAGTACAGGTACCTTCTATTTACCATATATGTATACACTCGTATTTATATAATATGTAATAGATTTGAGAAATAGTACACTCAAGTACTTTACCTGCATTTAACCTTTTATCTGCCGTGACTCGAATGTGAGTGAAAACATTTTTTTAAATTCATAATAAGAGACGATTTAAAGATTTGATCATATCAAAAATTTTGAAAAAACGAAATTAAAAATGTATATTTTATTTATTCTTTTTCGTATTTCTGAGACATTTATTCTCATTAGGTGTCATGAGAAGAAGTTCAACACACAGGTGACACCCCTAAAAGTCACTTTATTGATATCCCCCGCTATGGAAATGAATACATTATTGACTCCAATGGTATTTTTTACTGTAATTCAATTTTAATCAGGACGTTTGGCACGGAAATCGAACGGAAAGCAAAGGGCTTTGTTTTGAAAAAGTAAAACATTGTAACGTAGGTACACTATTACCACTTAACCACCTGCTTTTAGTCCAATTTGTGCTTTATGTTTTAAGCTCGCTAAACCGAATGAATACAGCTTTCGTCTAGCCATCATACTGGGTTACTCATTTTTTCTCGAAAACTATGGTCAAATCAAAAATTTTATCTACCGAAATCGACTCCAAATAAGACGAAGATTTCACTATTTTCCCTCTTGTACAATCGAGTTTTATGAACCAGGGCGAATAAAGGGATAAAGTAATCAAGACGCACACTCGATTACATTCACAGATAAACATTACAATGGCATCGCTTAAACATTCACAATCTTCTCTTTTACGTATAAATTATTATTATAGGCACATATCTGGTTATGATTTATGATTCCTGGTTACACGTTTACGTAATTCATTGATTAAAACAAATATTGTGCGCAGCTGATAATTCGATTATTAATCTGAAGCAAATATACCTCGCGTCGCCATGTTGAATTACAAATGGGACAACTAAAAAATGTTCGGTGATTTAATAACAGAGCCAAAAGCTTGTCGAAGCATTGACGATTGTGTAATATGACTTTTTAATCAGATTTCATAAGAAGATGGACTTAAGTAAATTGCCAAATTCTTATTAAAACGCGTTTTTTTTATTTTTTTTTTATTAAAAATTTGATAAATAAGAAAATTTTAAGTTTTAAAAAAATTTTTTCTCAACTCGAAAATCGAAAATAAAAAAAATTTTTTTTTACTCAATATTTTGTTATTGGGGTTCCCCCAATCATTTTGTAACCCCCTTTAAAAAAAAATCCTTTTAATATTATTTGTTTAAAAACAACTGTTTTTATAAAATTTTACTATTTGCTTTGGTTTTTTTTGGGAAAAAATTTTTTGTATTAAAACCCTTTTTGTCGTTGGAAAACGATCAAAAAAAATTTTTAAAAGGTTTTTTAAAACGAGAACGTACGTTTAATAAGGGGAAAATTTTAAATTTATGAAAATCATATCCCCGGGGTAACAAATTAAAAATGAAAAAAAATTACAAATTTTTTTTTAAAAAATTAAGAAATAAAAGGAAAAACTTTTTTAAAAAAAC